>OY759271.1:8229733-8257233 GCA_963662155.1 Lamellibrachia columna | reverse complement strand
CGCAGTGGACCGTCAGGAAATTAATTATAAGCCCTCTGGACGTGGTGCGCACACACACGAACACGCACCCACGCACGTCCAACCGCGCGAACGAGCACACGACCGTACATAGTCACATATACACAACATACAAAAAATACGCAACATACACAAAATACACAACATATACAACATACACAAAATACACACACGCACGCACGCACGCACGCACGCACGCACGCACGCACGCACGCACGCACGCACGCACGCACGCACGCACACACGCACGCACACACACACACACACACACACAAACACACACAAACACACACACATTAGTTTTTGTATGTTGTGTATGTGTGTGTCTGTGTACGGTCGTGTGCTAGTTCACACGGTTGAACGTGCGTGAGTGCACGCACACACACACGCACACGCACACGCACACGCACAAGCACACGCACACGCGCACGCGCACGCGCACGCGCACGCGCACGCACACGCACACGCACACGCACACGCACACGCACACGCACACGCACACGCACACACACACACACACACACACACACACACACACACACACACACACACACACTTATGCATTGTAAATACAATCATAATTGCTGATTAATGGAACCTAATAGATGGATGAGGATGAGTCGATGATGATGACTCGATGATGATGGTCGGATGAGCTGGCCGTATTAGGGTGGTCGGGTGAGTGCGGATAGCTCGATAGCCGGCGGCTGGTTTCAGGCGAACATTGTAAAACTAAAAAAGTAAATTGTCAAACGGACATTGATTCAAATCGATGCTCTCTACGGTAATGCTGTGCTATTTTATGTAAGTGATTGATCGGCACAACCATTAGACCGCAGCTGTTTATGCGCATTTACAAGCTCTTTATCGTTGGTAGCGGCAAAGGCCGTTTATTTTTGGCCATCGCCGGCCAAAATGGCGCATGCATAATACCTAGTTTATTCCCCGGCCGCTTCCGGAACGTTACGTGCATATCACGTGATAACGTCGCGCCACGACGCGTGCTTCTCTTACCTGCTGAGTACGTGCATTGACTTGAGGGCCGGCCAAAATACACCTCGTCACATCCTTCGTTGGCTTCGCCTGCGTTTCGGTGTCACCCCACGACACCTTTGTCTTAACCCGCGGCTTTCGTCCCACATCCGCGGGGACCGTTGCGCCTGCGTCCGAAGTCTTTTCCGTCGACGAAATAATTGTGCTTCTAGCACGCTCATCGTCTGTCAAATGATACATGGCATCGTCCGCGTTTTCTAGTTCCGTTGCCGTCGTGTCTACACCTTCTCCCGCGGATACGACATTTACCCCGGCTGTCGCGTCCCCGGCAACGATACCCACGTCTTCAATGTTCGCGGTCGTGTTTTGCGGACGTGGGCTTGTCGCTTCATCCGGCTTTACTTTCCCTTCTTCGACAGGAACCGTTCCGCTTTCGACGCGTATCTTTTCCTTCACGATCACTTCTTGTCCCTCTTGAGACGTTCCCAACAACGTATCCCCGTTATCCTGTGGGGTAATATCCGGTGGCATCTGCACCTCCGTCCGGTAGCTCTGTCTCCGGGGTGGCTCACCGCCCTGGCATGACACACACGACAACGTATTGCCCATGGTCACGATGACTCGGTTGCATTCGCGTTGTTACCGTCCGAGGGCGCCACCAATGTGCACTCCTGGCGTGCAGGGGTCGCTGCGGATTCTAAGCATGCTTTACGTGAACGTGTATACACCTCCGTCTGTTGTCGGTTTCATCGATCACATCTGTCGTACTTTCGGCTGGCAAAACTGGCACGCCTGCAGCTTGTCGTCTGCCCGCGAACAACCCGCGTCACCGACTCCGCGAAATCGACTGCCGCTGTCGTATTATCGTATCGTATTATCGCTCGACGTCCAAAACACCGGCCACTTAGCATTTCTCCCCTGCAGGCTTAGCCACTGAGGCGTTTTAACGAACTCCACTCGGCGGCAGTTATACGCGTATCGGCTGCAGCGAGTCGTTTGTAGGCTGCTCGGTAGGAAGCTTCTCACACAAATCCGTTCTTCGCTCTATGTCTGCGTACGAACAAGCGCCGAGCTTTCAGCGGCCGCACGGCTATGGAGCGCCGCGTGTGACATAACGCCCGATACGCGCACGAATATCTCTGCTAATATTATTAATTAAGGAATATTATACAACGGTTAGCCGCGCTGATATCCACTCGACGTTCACAAATTGGATTCTCAGAACGAGACTGCCGTGCTGGTTGGATATATCACGGTAATGAGACTACCTGATTGGTCCAGGGCATCCTACCGTGATATATCAACCCAGATAACACACGGCAGCCTCGTTCTAAGAATCCATCTGACGTTTAAATAATTTCGAACGCGACCGAGTACGCGCTTTGGCATAGACACGCGATTGTTTGAACGTTTCGTGTGTTTTTTGTGATCAGTTCCTTCGAACGTATGAATGCTTCGTGAAGCCGGCCCAGCAGTATATTTACAAATGTAGTAAGTGAAAAGGTATGCTAAAGTGTTAATTAACGGGAATAACATACTGGTTGTTGATGTCAATCGAGTGTCACCAGCTATATAACATCAACATGTTATCTGGCTGGTGACACTCTCGTGACGTCAACAAACAGTGTATTATTCCCTAAATATTCAAAAATAGGTACGGGAAACTTTGGCATTCACAACGTAACAGCAACATAATTGTTTTCCATAAGGTCAAACGCGCAGTAAACACAATCTTGTGCGAAGTAAGTCTTTTGTCCACGAATGAACTCTTTGGTGTATAGCGGTGGTGGTGTTCGGGTTTCCGTGGTGCTCGGGTTTCCGTGGTGCTCGGGTTTCCGTGGTGCTCGGGTTTCCGTGGTGCTCGGATTCCAGTGGTGCTCGGGTTCCCGTGGTGTTCGGGTTCCCGTAGTGTTCGGGTTCCCGTGATGTTCGGATTTCCGTGGTATTCACTTTGTTTCACGCACCAGTACAAATACCGTAGTAAAACATCTTCAAATAGACAAAATGTAGACTGCATAAATAAAATTACATAAATTCGACCAGGTGATTTTGCATCTGTCGCGTTCGAAACCAACGTAACCGTTAAACGAACACACAAATCATCCTGACGGGGGCGGGTTAAACGAACACACAAATCAACCTGACGGGGGCGGGTTAAACGAACACACAAATCAACCTGACAGGGGCGGGTTAAACGAACACACAAATCAACCTGACGGGGGCGGGTTAAACGAACACACAAATCAACCTGACGGGGGCGGGTTAAACGAACACACAAATCAAACTGACGGGGGCGGGTTAAACGAACACACAAATCAACCTGACAGGGGCGGGTTAAACGAACACACAAATCAACCTGACGGGGGCGGATTAAACGAACACACAAATCAACCTGACGGGGGCGGGTTAAACGTATATGTAAAAAAATTGGATTCTCGATAAGCCAACGGATTCATTATCCATGGGTGGTAGTTTGTTAAATCTTGTTAGATCAGACGTTGTTCCCATGCGGCCTGCCATCTCAGGTAGACTTGAACGGCAGCTCCATTAGCAGATTAGGCAGTTTCGATCAATTTGACACGCGAGAGGCCGAGAGCTCCGGGCGCTAGCCTCGTAAACATTGTTGGTTAATCATAGCATTGTTACGTAGTCTGGCTGGACGGCTTCCAGCTCGCAAATTATTCACTACGGATTTACCTTGTTAACTCATGCTACAGTAACCAGTCAACTATCTACTGTACCATCGGTTGGCTACGCACGGGATTATTTAATTGGAAAACCTATTTTTACCGTTCAGGATTTCCTTTGAGGAAGGTGGTGTCCTGTGGCAAATATGACTATATCGTGTATATCTCAAGCAGAAAACTTGCTGTGATCGGTTACGTCGCGGATTTACACGAGCCAATCAGCGAATCTGGCAATCATCCACAAATATTACGCGCGAGGATTTATTCCGCCTGTCGAGTTTGTTAATTACGGCGACACGAAATTTACCAGTATGTCCCCCAGTGCAGCTAAACAAGGTTATTTCGCTTATATATAGTAGCAACACGTGCAACGTGAATGACTATTGGAAATACATCCATATGAAATCCGAATGAACCTGTCAGCGCTGCGGGTTTGCTATGACGTGCACTTTGAGTTACCGATATATTTCGATTTAATTATGTTGTCACATTGTTTGTGATCGCCACAAGGTTACTACATATATTTGTCTTGAAGTTCGTCACCTCTGCTACTATGATTCGCCGTATAGTCAACGGCACACATGGTTGCTGAGTCTAACAAGGCGACATAATCAACAACTACGATCGATGGAGACGGAAAATTACGTTGTTATTGGCAACAGAGGAGTAAATTATCGGGACGACGGAAGAGTATATGTTGTGAGTGGCAACGGAGAGTATATGTTGTGAATGGCAACGGAAGAGTATATGTTGTGAGTGGCAACGGAAGGGTATATGTTGTGAGTGGCAACGGAAGAGTATGTTTTCGTTGGCGACGGAAGAGTAAGTTAGTTTTGGCAACGCACCAGTAAGTTGTCTGTAGCGACCTGAGAGTACGTTGTTACTGACGTTGTTATTGACGTTGTTACTGACGTTGTTATTGACGTTGTTATTGACTCAGGAATAAAGTGTCTGTTTAAGCGATAGAGCAATTTGTTAGTAGCAATAAACGATAATTTTGTTATTGGTAACGGAAGATTAAGTTGTCGGTGGCAACGGAAGCATATATTGTCGGTGGCGACGGAGGAGTAAGTTGTTATTGGCAACGAAAGAGTATGTTTTCGATAGCGACGGAGGAGTAAGTTGTTATTGGCAACGGAAGAGTATGTTTTCGATAGCGACGGAGGAGTAAGTAGTTATTAGCAATGGGTGGGTCCGTAGAATTTAAACTGTTTACTTCATAGTTCAACACTTTCCTGTATCACAATGTTCCAATATTATCCCAATACCGATCCAGGATTTAAAGACATTTTCATGGTGACAACCATCCATTGTCAACAAGCTTTTTTATCTATCCACATCTTGAGCAGTGTGATTCTTAACGGTTCTCTAAAAGGACAACGCAGTGATGATTAGCAACGGACAACTAATTTGTCGTCGTCATCGTAATTAAAGTGCCCGCACAACAGCGCATTGGAAGACAGCGCGTGTCCGACGACGCCACTACGCACCGCCAATTACAATATGCAGCCTTTGGTCAGACGTGATTAAGGGAATTAGCGGACGTCTGTATAGATTAATAAACCTGTAAGATTTACCAATTGCAGTGCAAGGAAAGCGCACGCGATCGATGGGACACGTACGTGTGTGCGTGCGTTCGTACCAACGTGCATGCACTGCGCAGGTGACTGCGTGCCTGTTTGGCGGGCAGACCTGGGGCAGATACATCGTGTATCTGTACCTTTTGTATCTTGATATATTTTTCGAAGTACCTGTATCTGTATCTAGATACTTTTGTTCAAAATGAAAAGAATCTGTATCTAGAAACAGTGGCGATGTATCACAATTTTCAGATACTTTTCAGGTACAATGTATATCATAGATTTTGCTGGAAATATTCCATTGGTGAATTGCAGTTACACAGAGAAGCAAGTAATGACTCACAGTCTGCAGTATTTGAATGAATGTTGATGAAGGAAAATTGCTTCATTGATTATTATATAATTAGTAATTATATTAGTTTCATGTTTTTAAATGCAATTACCGAAGCCATTTGGATCACTCAAAGTCATGCATATGGAAACCTTGAACAGATCATGAAGTGACACATGTCAAACATCAAATAACATCATAGCAATTTAGTTTACTTTGATGTTTGCCATATGAATCATATAAAAGGTGAGTTGTTCATGTCAGTGTCAGTATTACTAGTTGACACTGATCAAACCACCTCTCTGATATTGACTTGATATGTATGATATTACTTGAATAAAATACTAAATACATATTCAGTGTGTTTTCCCTGACAATGTTCAAACCGGTATCGAAAATGTATATGCATCTAGATACATTTGAATGTACCTGTATCTGTATCTAGATACATTTGAATGTATCTGTATCTGTATCTAGATACATTTGAATGTACCTGTATCTGTAACTAGATACATTTGAATGTATCTGTATATGTATCTAGATACATTTGAATGTACCTGTATCTGTATCTAGATACATTTGAATGTACCTGTATCTGTATCTAGATACATTTGAATGTATCTGTATCTAGATACATTTGAATGTATCTATATCTAGATACATTTGAATGTATCTGTATCTGCATCTAGATACATTTGAATGTATATGTATCTGTATCTAGATACATTTGAATGTATATGTATCTGTATCTAGATACATTTGAAAGTATCTGTATCTATATACATTTGAATGTATCTGTATCTGTATCTAGATACATTTAAAAATTATGTATCTGTAACTTATCTAGATTCTTTGGTGCTGTATCTTCCCCAGGTCTGTTGGCGTGCACGTACACATTCGAGCGCACACGTACAACGAGTGAATTAGGGCCGAGTTGGCCGGAACTATCGCCTCGCGTTATGTTTACTGAGCAATAAATACGTTTGTGAACAAACAGCTGCCCGGACTTGGGCCGGGATTTCCTAGAGCACAGGATCAACAGCCGGGGAGCAAGCATATATGTGGCCCACGTTACGTCAGAGTTCACCCAACGCCACAACCGACTGACCGACCGCAGTCTTCACCGATGCCATACCGCAGACGGAGACACACATTGGATTTTTTAAAAGGGAGACACGGGGTTTAAAAAAAATCACTTATTAAATATTCAGAGGATGGCCAACTGAGTTATGTCTCCGGAGAGGACCTCCCTAGGACCTCTCTAGGACCTCCCTAGGACCTCTCTAGGACCTCCCTAGTCGCTACCACGAAGCTCGAACCCATGCTTGAGAATGGGGCCTATTGTGCTTTGAACGGTGGACGTGGCGGCGAGTTTTATTGCACGACACGTTTGTTTTATTGCACGACACATTTGTTTTATTGCACGACACGTTTGTTTTATTGCACGACACGTTTGTTTTATTGCACGACACGTTTGTTTTATTGCACGACACGTTTGTTTTATTGCACGACACGTTTGTTTCTTTTATTTTCGTTCTTCGTCCTTCTCGAAATAATCGATTTTCCAGTTGAAGCAGTTCGTAGATCGAGACACAAGGCTCATATGTCCCTCATATGTTCGTAGATCGAGACACAAGGCTCATATGTCCCTCATATGTCCCTCACCAATCCTCTGGCGACTATGCGGTGCAACTCATACCCAATCAGTACCACTGTGACCCATTAAAATCCACGCCTGTACGCCCAGCGTCGCTTGTATACATACGTATACATGTGTACATGCATGTACGAAATAACACAATCGCGCCACCTTGCGGGTGCTTACACGCAGCTATCCGACCATCGTCCAACCATCGTGTTGCACTCAATGCTGACGTATGATATTTGACGCATCGAAGCTAACCTGCATGTTAACATGTAATGACGTCACCCTGGCTCAAGGCGAGAATCGATACAGCTTCCGTAACGACGAAGCTCAGGCATTGTTTGTACAGGTTCCAAGATATGACGTATTCGATGTGATGTATGTGAAATTTCTTTTCGTAAATAGCCCAATTTTGGTGTCGCCTTGCTTCGTACATTCGACGAGTCGTGGCGCAAATGCATCGTTTCATGGTAACCGTCAGATGGCACCACTGATCGAATTAATTAAATACTAAACTTCCGTTTTATTTAATTGTGTGAGTTAAACCAATATAAGTGAAGTTAAAAATCCATTCGAATGCATTATATACACGTGTGATGAGCTACTATGATAATCAATTTGATTGGTTACCCAAGTTCAGGGAAAACATCCGGGTATCGGTAACAATGAAAAGTGAAAAGTGAATCCAGGATTTCGTGAGAGCGACAAACGGTGGCTCCACACCACGTAGCCTGGACAATTGAGGCCTACCGCTGTAGCAACAACAGTGGCGCCACACATTGGCCCGGGAACCAACCAAAGCTCTTGTTTCCGATGTTTGCTCGGGCTGTAGGCAAAATTGTCCGCCCCACTCTTCGTCTCTGGGGCGAAAGTCCACACCGGGTTTTACTAACTCGCCGTTTTGGACTTTCCGTAGCCAACCGATACGCACTAACCGTTTCACATGTGTATTCTGTGACATACAACCGACACTTGGGCGTCAAGAAACTGAAGAAATGTGCTCCAAATAATTATTTATGAGTACATTTATCGGTCACACAGAAAATATTTCATAAATAGCCGCCACACAGTGCACGTGATGTTGCCTTTGGGTCACATGATCAAACGCGATTTCGTGTAGAATGAGGCCAGAGTGGGCCAGCAGCACAGACATAAATAAAACACCCGTTAGTGAGTTAGTAGTTTATAGGGAGATGATTAATGATGTAACTCTATGACCAGCAGACGGCAATTCTTAGCGTGACCTTATATAGATCTATGGAAATCCCGTTTGGTAGTCTCGCTCACAACAACATCCGGTTATATACAAATGTTGACAAGCACATGCGTTCTGACAAAAAGGTAATCATTTCACACTTTTACATGGTTATTGTCAGGTAACTTTAGTGATATACATGTAAGAATGCATACAGACACGAAAGACGTGTTTATTGCTCTGTTTATGGCGTATTTGTAAGGTTTCACGTTTCATGAAAATACTTATGTTTTAGCCGAGCGAGATCTTCGCCCTACTACAGCAACAGCCAGATAGAAAACAATTGTAGAGCGATTGACTTTGCCTACTCGGGCTGCACCTGTTGCGAGATTGTTATTCCATTTCATTGTTGTTTCTGCGTCTTCTGGTGGTACAGGTGTTCTTGGACATATTAACAAGTTTTAATGCTCACGTGGAATGCACGTGAGCATTAAAACTTGTAAATGCTCTCTCAGCAAGATCTACCTAGGCTTCTAGGAACTGCGTATATCGCTAATTTTGTATTAGTTACAAACGTTCCGCCAGGTGTTGCCAAGGCTCGCGATACTGTACTAAAAGCCGCATATTCTCTCCAAGGGACTAGTCTGTTTCCTCTGGATAACCTCTCGCATTCCGCAAACAGTATGTTTGGGAGGTGTCTTAAGTTTGAATCCTAAATATTTTGCCAACTTGAGTTGGTTTTGAAAGCAATTTTGAACGTCGGCATATATATTTTTAAAGTTTGCATAATTAATCGTAATTAACCGGATGAGTGCTGTTGCTTTACGCATATTTTGTATTTATAGTATTAGCACATTTCTGTTGTATGTCATTGTCCAACAGTAGCGCATTGTCGCTCCTTAAATTAAAATTCACTATTTTGTGTTGCGCCTATTCAAAGACGCAATGTGTGAAAATGGATTACAAGCACACTAAGACCCGCACACGCGGATATGGAGAGACTGTTTGCCATCGAGCGATAGTGAAAGCACACTAACACCCGCACACGCGGATATGGAGAGACTGTTTGCCATCGAGCGATAGTGAAAGCACACTAAGACCCCGCACACGCGGATATGGAGAGACTGTTTGCCATCGAGCGATAGTGAAAGCACACTAACACCCGCACACGCGGATATGGAGAGACTGTTTGCCATCGAGCGATAGTGAAAGCACACTAAGACCCCGCACACGCGGATATGGAGAGACTGTTTGCCATCGAGCGATAGTGAAAGCACACTAACACCCGCACACGCGGATATGGAGAGACTGTTTGCCATCGAGCGATAGTGAAAGCACACTAAGACCCCGCACACGCGGATATGGAGAGACTGTTTGCCATCGAGCGATAGTGAAAGCACACTAACACCCGCACACGCGGATATGGAGAGACTGTTTGCCATCGAGCGATAGTGAAAGCACACTAACACCCGCACACGCGGATATGGAGAGACTGTTTGCCATCGAGCGATAGTGAAAGCACACTAAGACCCCGCACACGCGGATATGGAGAGACTGTTTGCCATCGAGCGATAGTGAAAGCACACTAACACCCGCACACGCGGATATGGAGAGACTGTTTGCCATCGAGCGATAGTGAAAGCACACTAAGACCCGCACACGCGGATATGGAGAGACTGTTTGCCATCGAGCGATAGTGAAAGCACACTAACACCCGCACACGCGGATATGGAGAGACTGTTTGCCATCGAGCGATAGTGAAAGCACACTAACACCCGCACACGCGGATATGGAGAGACTGTTTGCCATCGAGCGATAGTGAAAGCACACTAACACCCGCACACGCGGATATGGAGAGACTATTTGCCATCGAGCGATAGTGAAAGCACACTAAGACCCCGCACACGCGGATATGGAGAGACTGTTTGCCATCGAGCGATAGTGAAAGCACACTAAGACCCCGCACACGCGGATATGGAGAGATTGTTTGCCATCGAGCGATAGTGAAAGCACACTAACACCCGCACACGCGGATATGGAGAGACTATTTGCCATCGAGCGATAGTGAAAGCACACTAAGACCCCGCACACGCGGATATGGAGAGACTGTTTGCCATCGAGCGATAGTGAAAGCACACTAAGACCCCGCACACGCGGATATGGAGAGACTGTTTGCCATCGAGCGATAGTGAAAGCACACTAAGACCCCGCACACGCGGATATGGAGAGACTGTTTGCCATCGAGCGATAGTGAAAGCACACTAACACCCGCACACGCGGATATGGAGAGACTATTTGCCATCGAGCGATAGCGTGAGTGGCAATGCGGAAGTGGGTAGTTTTTACAAGCACACTTCGTCCGCAACTATTTATGTTGTTTCTATATCTTCATTATAGAAGATCATTTAATGTGATATCAGAGGTGATATTGGAAAACGTTTGGCGTTTGCGATGGAATTATTCGGTTGTAAATCAATTATCTAATCAACCATTCTACCGCTCATGGCTTCATGCAGATAACCAGGTAGGCGCATTGATCAGCTGGAGGAACATAGACCTTCCTCTATGTACCATTTAAGTTTCTTATTGAAACGTATGGAACCAGCGACGCGTTCTCTCTGGCCGGCATCTCCACCGTATTTAGCGTTTCGAATCGTATAAGAATAACAAATAGAGCGCCATATTGTCGTCAGTCGTATAAGAATAACAAGTAGAGCGCCATATTGTCGTCAGTCGTATAAGAATAACAAGTAGAGCGCCATATTGTCGTCAGTCGTATAAGAATAACAAGTAGAGCGCCATATTGTCGTCAGTCGTATAAGAATAACAAGTAGAGCGCCATATTGTCGTCAGTCGTATAAGAATAACAAGTAGAGCGCCATATTGTCGTCAGTCGTATAAGAATAACAAGTAGAGCGCCATACTGTCGTCAGTCGCATAAGAATAAAAGTGAGAAATGTTGAAACACGGTTGGTCCGAGCTAGTTCATCTGAGTCTGTGTGTTGTCGGTCGCGAAATGAAGAAAGACAAACGTGACCAATTGACACAAGTTTATCGTGCTACTAAGCAAGAAATGGTCATACTCTTTAACTGAACTAATTAGTAAAATTTAGGCTAGGATTCTCTTCCGTGAAGCTTTGAAGATGCGCATCATGATGATGTTATTGATGATGATTATGATGATGATGAGGGGGAGGATGAGGAGAAAGATGATGATGATGAAAACGATAATAATGATTACGACAACATCGAAGATTATAATAACGATAATGCTGATGTTGATAATCATGGCAGACGTGGTAGACAACGACGACGATGGTGATGACGACGACGACTACGAAATACTACTACACGTCTCCTACTCACGGACATGGCGGGAATGCCGAGCTTGTCGAGTCCGAGCTGGCGGCCGTGACGATCTGCAGGGGAGAAGAGAAGGCATTAAGGTCTGTCGTCGGCCTTCAACTCAACTCACGGCATACAGTAAGTAGTAACAACGTAATCAGTAACACAATCACACGTAACGAGACCAGCTCTTAAAGAAATTTTTACAAAATCACCACCAAAAGCAACACGCACTAGAACGCAACTGGACAAGGAAACGATCGGCTTAGCGGCAGTCCAACAGTACACCAGCTAGTAAAGGCTGCGTGGTCGCCGGGTCACATTGCGATGTCGGTAACCGCTGGGGACCGACTTATCGTCGTCTGACGTCGATGACGCCGAGATGGTGATCTCTGTCGCTATGATGTGAATGGGGTCGGCTCGGTGTGAAGGCATCGCGACGACATTGACGCACGACACGACTGGGACGGTTAGAAGACAGCTACAGGCGAACACGCGACGCGAGCCTTCCAGTAACACACTACGGCCGCCACGTCGCAGTTCTACATAACCAAGGAGGTCGAGAAGACGTGCTGTGTGCTATACGCGTGCGAGGGTCTTCATCGCACCTCTGGAGCCCGAACCACGACGAACGGACTGGCCGCTGGCTCCGGTCTATGACTACAGTTTTCCAGATATCGCTGCAGGAGTCTAGACAGTGTTGGAGGAGACGTTCAATAGAAGTTTACCTCCAGTTCACATGTTTGCTAACAACGGAGAGTTAAGAATTATCCAGCTGTCAAAGAAGGCCCACAAATAAGACGGTGTCCGAGATGTAATGATTACCGAGTCCGACGGTTAGGAACGTCGCGTAGAACACTGCGTTCACCTCAAATCGTATCACTCACTATACGCGGCCCACTCCATCAGACCTCGCGGGACACTTCTTTTTAGCCGCCATCGCAGTCTTCTCGTCGGCTTCACATCTGCACTTATGTTTGGCTTCTGTCGTCCATTTTTCTCAACCCGATCCGTCCTACTCAGTTTTCTGTATAAACCGCTGCGCCTCCTGTCCTCGCCGGTGGCTCTCTACATGGCTCGAGACTACCAACGGAGGCATAGATCGCCAGGACAACCAAACACGACTCCCATCACGAGAGTCTATACACCGTTGCTACTGATATCACCGCACACATTCAGAAATGTAAATTCACTTTGTTGATTTGCGATCAGAAGATGTTAACGACGTTTCGTTCGTGGACTGTGGAGATCTTCAGACTGACAATTTCAGCGGACACAGGAGCCATATGCGACGAACCGTGACAATGGACAATACCTCAATCCCGCATGTCTGCGACTGTCTTTCGACTGCTGCTCCGTATGGGGGTCAGAATGAAGATGTCCACATATAATGGATATATGAAAGCACGACTTCGTCTCTTCTGAAGAGAGAAGGCGGAAGAAGTGCGAACTACATCATACAGAAATACGAAAATCAAGCGTTGGACACCACACATCCCGACCCTACCATCGACACGTTGCCTGACCCATATTCAAAATCGCTCGATCTCTGCGAATCACATGTATTTGTGTGTCATCCTGGGCCTGCTAGTTCCTGTGCAACTGGTCCTCCGGGCGACGGTGAATGCACCAATGTCACCCACCTTTGTTGGGTGTGTCGTGCAACATCACCGGCCAGGCGGCGTTGATCGTGTCGATCTCTCGGCGGAGACTTGACTCCAAGTCCCAGTTACTCCAGTGGCGGTATTCGCTGGCGTTCGCCGGAGAGTGAATCTTACCCTCTGAAAACGAAGGCGAACGTGAAGCAAGCGTCAAGTCAACCTGGTTAAACCAGGCTAACACAACGTCGACAAGCAAAGGTTTGCGTTCATTTCTGTCTACTCATTTCGCCCGCGACCAATACAATATCGGCCGTGTGTATACTCATTTCGGTCGTCGGGTGGAGGCGTTTCCGAAACTAACACGTGCACAAGATAGCTTACGTTATGTTTTCGACAAGTATATACTGCATATGCAGATCGTGATGACAAAATGGCATTGTTTATGTGATACGCGATTGCGGCTATTGTAAAATCGCAATATTGGCTGACGCGTTTGGCCGCATAACCGTTTAGGTGGCGCTGGTAACGTGTGACGTTATAATACGAAATACGGAATAATAGACGTTCTGAAGATGTGCCAACATGTTGGTAGTTGGATGCAAGGACCACAGTAAACGAGACAAAACGGACTATTGCAGGCAGACAATACTGATCCTCATATACTGATTCGTCGACTGACTAAGACGTAGGTGATGCTGAACTGGAATTGCTAGAGTGTGTAGTGGTTCGAACATCAGGTTTGAATCCCATCGCTACCGTTTCGAAGCTTGGGCAGTTTCGCCCACTCCACATTGCCTCAGTTCACTCAACTGCATAAATACCCGGCGATAGATAGTGGTGGATATATACCCGGCGATAGATAGTGGTGGATATATACCCGGCAATAGATAGTGGTGGATATATACCCGGCGATAGATAGTGGTGGATATATACCCGGCAATAGATAGTGGTGGATATATACCCGGCAATAGATAGTGGTGGATATATACCCGGCAATAGATAGTGGTGGATATATACCCGGCAATAGATAGTGGTGGATATATACCCGGCAATAGATAGTGGTGGATATATACCCGGCAATAGATAGTGGTGGATATATACCCGGCAATAGATAGTGGTGGATATATACCCGGCAATAGATAGTGGTGGATATATACCCGGCAATAGATAGTGGTGGATATATACCCGGCAATAGATAGTGGTGGATATATACCCGGCGATAGGTAGTGGTGGATATATGTGAACGAATAATTTACGCGCAGTATTTGCAGCGTGGCTGAATACATCACAGAGAAGTTGAGTTCGCATGGGCGTGAACAGGTGAGCTCTTGGAGCTAGCTTACTGACCGGATACTGCGCTATATCAGAACGTATATTTTTTATGTTTAAGAAATTGAAGGATGGGTGGATAAATAAATATAATATTATTGAGAGAAATAAAATATATCTTCATAACCAATTTACACTGTCATTGTTATACTATTTTTTTCCAGCTATCTTATGTTAGACAAAACTATTTTTATCACCATATTGTAACTATTACTTTTTATGTCTAAAACACTTTGTTTTCACATTTATGCTCTCTTAATTCTAGGATCAGTTTAGTTGCTGTTTTTGCTTTCTTGCCAACTTATTTTTGTCATCCTTCTCCTAACTAGCCCGGCAATCCATCAATCATATGAAACGTTCACATCCGCCTAATTTTAACGACGAATTAATAGTTGTTGCAATCGGTATAATAATGTTGTGTATCGTTTCCTTCGGCAGTTTGGGGGAATCTCATCAAATCAATAATGTCTTATTAACGTTTATCTTCTCTCTATTTTGTTATCAATCAATTTAGGAATTGCAAATTATTTCCCGTAATCGAAATTAGGTCCCTGAAATTTAGCATCTGATACCAATAATGAATTTTTTGCATCTTCCTTCATAAACGACATTTGAATTTCAACATTATACGTTTAAAATGGTTTCGAATATATTGTACGTTTGTAAAGTAAATTACTACGTACGTTTCAGTTAATAATAATATTTACAATATTATATTCCATATTAATTACATTTTTTTACCAATATTCGGGCGTGTGTGTGTGTGTGTGTGTGTGTGTGTGTGTGTGTGTGTGTGTGTGTGTGTGTGTGTGTGTGTGTGTGTGTGTGTGTGTGTGTGTGTGTGTGTGTGTGTGTGTGTGTGTGTGTGTGTGTGTGTGTGTGTGTGTGTGTGTGTGTGTGTGTGTGTGTGTGTGTGTGTGTGTGTGTGTGTGTCTGTCTGTCTGTGTCTGTTTCTGTTTCTGTGTCTGTGTGTGTGTGTGTGTGTGTGTGTGTGCGTGCGTGCGTGCGTGCGTGCGTGCGTGCGTGCGTGCGTGCGTGCGTGCGTGCGTGCGTGCGTGCGTGCGTGCGTGCGTGCGTGCGTGCGTGCGTGCGTGCGTGCGTGCATGCGTGTTTTTGCGTGTCATTTGTGCTGATATGCAATCATGTCATGCAAAGTAGCTTTGTTAAAGCACAAGTGCAAAACCGCACACATAATATTTTTTTACAAATTCCTTCGCAGTTGTTTTGCAAAAATAAAGCACACATACACGCACGCACGCACGCAAGCACGCACGCACGCACGCACGCACGCACACACATTTGCTTCCCCGTCTTTTATTATTAGCACAGTGCTTATCGTTAATGTTAGGTTGAACGCTCGGCCAAACAACGAATGCGGTTTTGTTGTGCTGGTAGTGAGAAAGTTTTTTCTTCAAAGTGTCACTTAAATATGTGAGTCTAATGCAACATAGGGCCTACTGTAGCATATGTTGCCGTTTTTCTACAACATTTGCCCCATATGACTATTAAAAGTGCCATTTTCAGACACTGTCCCAATAGATGTTCGTTATGAATATCCTGGATCGATCAGAATGTGTAACACAACTTCATTAATCCTGTAGAACAGGACACACACACAAGGAACACAGAGACAATTGCATTACATTTTAGTAGACAACATTATGACAGCCATGTGACATAATTATCCCCAGTTACCCATTCGGGTACCTAGCTAAATACTCGATCAGTAGGTACGGACTTCACAAAGTTTAGTGCACGTGATTGGTCAATACTGCGGTGCTACATACAGAGCCGCCTATTGACAAAACTCCTACGTATCAAGTGATCCAAATCGAAGATGGTTGTCTAGCTGCGTGCATTGTGGATTGAGTCACGCGCTAAACCTACTGGATTTCTGATATTGAATAGCATATGGAGTCTGTGCGTTACCTTCGCCTACATATCCCTAACTTGCGGTCAAAGACACGGAAAGCAAAGTTACAACAACGACGAAACTTCGCGGCAAGAAAAATCTACCACCTAACGAGTATCTCATAACTACCTAGCGGATACCTCAGCATCAACGCATCGCATCCCTCTAGCGGGTTTGTGTTGCACCAGAGCTTCTTGCATCTCTCTGTTGCTGGATGTCTTTTTCCAAATCCGACTGATGGGGTAAACGTTAACAGAACCCTGTGGTCAGCGTAATAATCGGGTATGTGCGCCAGTGTGTTAGCGAAGGCTAGCTCTTCTAGCCACGAAAGTGCATTACTTCACGACGTGTGGCTCATTGCTCTATGGCGCATACGTGTTTTTTAGCTTTGAAACAATGGCGCCTCCCGTCCCCTCGGTCCTGTTTCCCGTTTTTTTTTTGGACGAAATGTCCCGCGCTTTTCTGTAATTTTCAAAGTTTAAATTTTTTTCCGGTAAAATCTATCGATTTGTTGCACACGAGTCCATTCTAGGAACTTCGTATTTCTGCGATCTCAAGTGCTTTCACATTTCACATCGCGGACGAGAATGGCAAATCAAAATGGCCACCTGTAAATACAACACGTGTGAAAAATAAAATCTACAAAAGCTGAATGAAAGTGGATGTTTCCCGCTTTTACATTAGCACTTTCCCGCTTTCCCATGACCACATGTTGACACCTATGATATTGGAATAACTGGACTGCGGTTAATAACTAAATAAAAAAAAACACACGTTATCGGACATTGCTGGGGAAAGTTGGCAAGCAAGCGGAGGGCGTGACATCTAGTTGTTCTCCGGCTCCGCGCTCGGGACGCAAGGGAGAGATTCATCGGCCTCTGGAAAGGCTGGCGGCGTTGCGTTTTTATTGTTGTTGGTGTCGTCGTCTTCGTCGTCATCATCGTCGTCGTTGTCGTCGTCGTCGGCATGGACGGCAATGGCGGTGGTGAAGGCGGGCATAGCATCTTCGGAGGAGTCGTCGGTGGTCACGGCGACGCTGGACACCTCGTTCCCCTCGTCCTCGTCAGTCTCGTTGATCGTCTCGATGCCGTGGGATGGCCGCGGTGACAAGGGCGGCAAGGGGGCCGTCGCGTACAGCAGGACCTGTCGGCTGCCGTCCGTCCGCGAGTAGGCAGGACAACCCGATACGCACAACGACCCTACAACGGAGTTGGGTCACGTTAATAACTGCAGGAACAGATGAAGAAATGAAAGATGAACCATGTTTAGAGCGAAACAAAAGCCATTATTTTGCAACTACAATTAAGCTTTTCAGCGCTTACTGGTCGCGCCGGTTAACATGTCAACCCCCAGTTAAACTGAGATTTGACCAGAATCTCCCACTTTTAGAACGAATTCTGAGAAAACCACTATCGTGATATTCTTGACTGTAGTTGCAAATAACTTTTGTTTCGCTTTAACAATGGAATGAGCGAAGGATCGAATATGTTAGCGTTGGAAGCGAAAAGGGTGACGATAGAGGTTTGGGATTCATTCATCCGTGTCCTCGCACGAAATAGTAAAAGTAACGTCATGAATGGGATGCTCCTATTGCGACTTGCTGCTGTGTAAAGCCCGACACACCCCGACTTGAAGTCGCCACCAGTTTGTCTGCCGAGAAATAGTTAGCCATCAGCGCACCGTCGGCCGACCGACTTTTCAGATGCCACATTCCCACAGAAAGTGGTGTTGGCAACTGAGGAATCGGTAGGTGTATGGCGCGCTTTAGAGACAGAGGTCAAGCATTCAAACTGCCTGGTATGGACACCCGGCAGGAGAAACCTACGGGGTCACACACATGCTCATCTTCTTTCCACATTCCAGATGCTTGGTGACAAATTTGCACACATACATTGTTTTCACCAACTACTGGAGACGCCGCAGAATTAAGACTAATTTCTTTAAACAACTCGTAGTTATTTTGAAATCGAAGACGATGACAACTCACAGAAACGTTAATACTCATTAGATATGTCCACAAGCACGCACACACGCATGCACGCACGCACGCACACACGCACACACACACGCACGCGCACGCACGCACGCACGCACGCACACCACGCACGAACACACACATACACGTACGCATGCACGCACACACGCACGCACACACAGAGCAAAGCAAACGAATTACACTCGTTCCAAAATGCACTATTTCGCACGGTACGGTTACGGTTACGGTTACGATTACGGTTACGGTTAAGTAATACGAAACGTAATCGGTTAGCGCATCAAAAAGCCGTCAGATTCATATTTTTCAGCGTGACGAAGTTGGCTCGTCTGCCAATATTACACTGAAGATTGTTCATGCCGAACTGTTCAGAAGCTGATTTTAATCGCGTTGCATGATAACCGAAAAATACACTGACGAGAGATAGACGTGTCGAGGTCAACAGTTAGCAGTAGCACCGAGAACCAGTATATGTGTGCGACCTTTCATGAACATCCAGGGACGGATTCACGCAGGGCCCAGGCAAGTTCCGGAATTACGAAAGTTTACTTCCGCTCATAGAAAAAACAGTTATGACGTCCTAATAGTCGCAGCAGGATTTATGTCGCCTCAACTATTCCGTCCGTCATGTTTCGGTCGATTTCGTCAATTTCCGGAACCATACCCTTTGACCTTTGCCGGATCCGCCCCTCTTCGACGGTACTTACGTTATGCGCATGACGACAATTGAAAATGCGACGCGTCATCGTCTCCGAAATATCGTTTCTGTCTGCGCATGCGTGTTCGGGTTCGCGTTGAATTTCGCGTGTTCGTTTGTTTTCGATCAACTCCTCAAGAAGCTGCGATTAGATCTGACGAGATGTCGCTTCGCGAGCGGGTGATCGTTATATATATACAACAGCGTTGGTCGAACCAACAGACGAACGAACGAAACGAAACGAACGAAACAGCGAACGGAGACAAAAACCAAAAGAACGTTTGCATGTATCCGGACACTAACCGGACGACATCGTGAGCGGAAGGAACGTCTGGAGCCCGGCATGGATCCGTCTTACAACTACAGTGTAGCAACCTTTCTCGCGTTTCCCACCTTTCCCAATGTTTCCACCGGAGCACCTTGCTACAACCCGCAGTATTAAACGTTGCCTTCCCGTCAATCAAACCCCGACACTTATGACATTCGAGAATGTTAAAAGAGTCGGGGTCCTCGGGTTTGTTTGTTTCCTTCTGCTTATTCCATTTTACACCGGGCGCCATCTTCGATAACAACTGCGCCCCTCGCGACTAAACCCGGAACTGTTACAAACGGACAGAACTGAGCACGTACTTTTGCGTGCCGCCGTAGAGCGCATTTCTTGAATGCGATTGTTGTAGTTGCGTAGATACTCTTCGTCTACCTGTTTGCGATGCTTCCGTCGGGCCTCGGCGATCTTCTGGAACGACCCTGCAACAGTGAAATAGAACGCCAAAGTGAGAGCGTCGCACGTGCCGGTGTTCACCAGCGATTTGAAAACGGTTAAACATTCCAACTTTTTGGAAATGCTTCTACCCAAGCATGACCCCTCATCGAATTTTATGATTGCCCTAATAATTGATAACAAGCATAGAGACTAATACTGGGTCTATTCTACCTACGCGTCGCAATATAGTCCCAATGCCCGTCTAATTTTACAGACTATGCCACGTGACGTCGCCATTTTGGACGAGTGGTCTCACTTGAGTGGGCGCGTTGTTGTCGTCTCCGTCAGTTGTCACGTGGTCAGTCAGTTGTCACGTGGTCAAGTCAGCTGTCATGTGATCAGTCAGTGGCGCCCCACACGAGACACGCCTTACGCGGGCTTCTGAGCGTCGGGTGACGACCATGGCAGGTAGGTTTGGCTGCATAAGAAAGCTACCCTTAGTCGTTCGCTCGGTCGGGGTCGCCCTGCGGCGTCGCGTCGCCTGTACGACTCCGCCTCTTTGTTTAATGCTAAGTACACACCGGGCCGACTGACCAACGGTCGGCAGTTGGAGGAAATTAGAGGTAGTCGTGTAGCCGGTGATGCACCCACTGGGGCTACCCACCAACTAGACCGACCCGTTGACGCACTGTTCTGACCGTGGTGTGAAACGCGCGAACTGTTCCCTGCGCGAACGATGCCGACGGAAAGGCGTCAACGCAGATAAAGCAAGACGAGATATCGTTGCCATTTCGTCATCCACGTTGAGCTGCTCAAATTTGAATGCACCCCAAACTGAACACGTGTTTGGGTGACCTCGTGGTGCACGTGATCCCCAACTCCTAGTTGGTCTGGACCAGGAGTCAGGTGATACACACCAAGCAGACCAACCGTGTTTGGTCCGACTCCAGATGATTGGCTGGCCCGATTCGGTCGGACTGGCCGGGTGTGTACTTAGCATAACGCACCTCTCTTTCTCGAAATTAAATACGGCCTACACAATATTACAAGTCTACTACTGTCCCGCTGGATGGGATTATATGGTTACTTCAGCGGATCCTGGTGTCTGAAGCGACGTATTGTAATAAGTATGCGTATCTACTAATACGTGTATATCACCTGTGTGACCAGCTACACGACTATGCCGGTTACGTCATACAAACTCCACGAATCCGTTTCGTGCAGTTGGGTATATACCGAGTAGACCGTTTACTTTAAACTGTGGACTATATTACGTCGCGTAGGTAGAATAGCAAACAAGCTGATGGTGCTACAAATACTAAATTCAAATGTTGGTGATTGGTTTTCGACGATACATCAAATGGTGATATTACATGATAAAACTACGTCAATCCTGCCACCATCTTTCGGGACTCGACGTCACTTTTTAAGATTCAATTCCAATTCTACGATTGCGTAGTTTCTTGTGTGAATTCATTAGCGCATTTACAACATCGCGCACGTGTGGAATACTTATTTTGGCCAGGCTAGCACAGAATTTGTCAATACATAGTTTTACGTAAGAACAACAGTTTGGTTTGTTTTCACGCAAAATACGAAATAATTGTTTTATTTTTGGTTATAATAATAATAATAATAATAATAATAACAACAACACAAATGCCAAATATATCAATTATGATGACAACATTGCAAAAAATACAAAAATGACAAAAATAATAGCCGCAATCATGATCAACAATTGGTCGGAACCATTTTCGCCGAGTCAGAGTAAGGTAGACGCCGAGGTCCCGACAGTCCAGGAGAGCCGTAAATGCCCATTTAGACGAGCGGTTAATGTCCGATTGGTCGGGCGACACAATGTCACTTAATCGCTCATCTAAACGGGCCTTAAAGCTGCCGTCGCCGTACCTTGCTGCTGCTGTCGGCGGCGGTGGAAGGCGATGTCGCGGTAGTGGACGTGCTTGCGCCGCTCGTCCTCCAGCTCACGGCGTCGCTTCGCTTCCATCTCGAGGATCTCCTGCTGGTACGACTTGTGCGCCGCCCATGACTCGCGCAACTGGCCGCAGAGACGGTGGTCGTTACGGGTCGGTCATTCCGTGTTCGTAATATGACTGCCGCTACAGTGCGCGCGTGCGTGCGTGCGTGCGTGCGTGCGTGCGTGCGTGCGTGCGTGCGTATGGGGATGGGGTGTGTGTGTTTTGTAAGTTGTATGTTGTGGTCGTGGGTGCGCGTGTGGCCAAAACACACGTCCTGTCCCTCGTGAAAGTCTTCCCCTGACAAAGCGGGCGTCCCCTCATACAGGACCACTCCCACACAGCCCCCCCCACTTACCTTCCTCGCCTTCTCATCGGCTAGCTCTTTCTGTCGTTCCCTGACTCGTTGTTCCCGGGTCTGTTCGTCTTCGATCCATCGCTTGATTGTCTGCAGCTGTCGCTTTCGCTCCTGTAGAATGACGCCGGTTAACATATATGGACGCCATCGGACACACACGCGCACACACGCACATCCACACCCACGCGCACGCACGCACGCACGCAAGCAAACACACAGAAATACGCACACGCACGCATGCATGCATGCATGCACGCACAAAGCAACGCAACGCGTGAATGTCAAGGGCGCGATGTAGTATGTTCATGCATTCGTATTGCACTGGTTAAAGGTTAAAATCTTAAATTGGTACTACCATAGCAAGGCTTTAACATACACGTTACTGTGGCAACAAGAATAAGTCCTCAACAAAGTCGCAAGTCAACTGAGCCACATACAAGGGATGCGTTCGTCTTTCAATGTGTTCATATGTCGTTGCGTCTGCGTGCACACAAGGAACACCCCGCCATTGCCTACGTCTACCCGCCACGCAACCATTCCCACAGTCACTACTCGCCTCTAATGCGTTGCGCCTGATCACTTGTTTTCGCTTCTCTTCTATGAGCCTATTCATCGCCTCTTTCTCAAGTGCTTCGTCCATCTCTCGTTCCTGAAATCTCTTCAGTCGACGTTCCTGTTCCTTTATTTTCCGCACGTACCTGCGGTCAGTCGACGTACGTGACGCGTGTAGACTGTCAGTGTTCACTCGGTGTGTGTCTATTGTATATGCGTGCTTGCGTGCGTGCGTGTGTGCATGTGTGCATGTGTGCATGTGTGCATGTGTGCATGTGTGCGTGTGCGTGTGCGTGTGCGTGTGCGTGTGCGTGTGCGTGTGCGTGTGCGTGTGCGTGTGCGTGTGCGTGTGCGTGTGCGTGTGCGTGTGCGTGTGCGTGTGCGTGTGCGTGTGCGTGTGCGTGTGCGTGTGCGTGTGCGTGTGCGTGTGCGTGTGCGTGTGCGTGTGCGTGTGCGTGTGCGTGTGCGTGTGCGTGTGCGTTTGCGTGTGCGTGTGCGTGTGCGTGTGCGTGTGTGTGTGTGTACGTTCGTGCATGTATACGGAGAATACGACGAGCTGTTAGCAGCTCCCTACCTCAGTCGTTGCTCGACCCGCTGCTGCTCCAGCCTCTCCCTGACGGCCTGAGCCTGCTCGTTGCGCTTCCGTGACCCATCAGCTAACGCTATTGTTATCTTCTGGGCGTCGGTTATCTGACCGTTCCTCTCGGCCTCGTAGGCTCTCGCAAGCTCGTCCGCCTTTTTCTAAACCACCAACACTATGACGGAAGAACAGTGACGAGGCAACCTCGTCACCAACTTAAACTTATTACAACAACAACGACGACAACAACAATAACATCACGAAATCAGTTATTACACCAACATCAACAACAATAACAGCAATAACGGTTATCACAGCTACAGTTGCTACTGTTGATGCTAGTATTACGACTGATGCTACTATTAGGCTGGTGATACTATTACGGCTGATGTTACTATTACGGCTGATGCTAGTATTACGGCTGATGCTACTATTACGGCTGATGCTAATATTATGGCTGGTGCTACTATTACGGTTGATGCTACTATTATGGCTGATGCTACTATTACGGCTGATGCTACTATTATGGCTGATGCTACTATTACGGATAATGCTACTATTACGGCTGATGCTACTATTATGGCTGGTGCTACTATTACGGCTGATGCTACTATTATGGCTGAGGCTACTATTACGGCTTATGCTACTATTGTGGCTGATGCTACTATTACGGATGATGCTACTATTATGGCTGATGCTACTATCATGGCTGGTGCTACTATTACGGCTGATGCTACTATTATGGATGGTGCTACTATTACGGCTGATGCTACTATTATGGCTGGTGCTTCTATTATGGCTGATGTTACTATTACGGCTGAAGCTACTATTAGGCTGGTGCTACTATTACGGCTGCCGTTACAATTACAGCTGGTGCTACTATTTCGGCTTGTGCTACTATTGCAGTTGATGCTACTATTACGGCTGGTGCTACTATTACGACTGATGCTACTATTACGGCTGGTGCTGATATTATGGCTAATGTTACTATTACGGCTAATGCTACTATTACTGCTAAAGATAGAGCTAGATCTTCTACTGCTACTTTTTGCTACTATTACAGCAACAACACCACCAACAACACCACCAACAGCAGCAGCCACAACAACAACAAATCAGTATTGCCAGCAACGACGACGACATCACGAACAAGCGCAACAACAACAACAACAACAACAACAACAACAACAACAACAACAACAACAACAACAACAACAACAACAAAAATATGAACAACTGTATAATCATAAGAAGACATCGACAGTGACGGCCGAGGACGTACCGATATGGCGCAGTTGTAGTGGCGCAGGTAGCGACGGAACTCATTGTAATCCTTCACGTTGACCACGACCCGGCCGTCGTCGGTGAGCAGACCTCGGTCGGCCAGGTTGTCACGGATGTGGTGCTGGCGCAGGAACGGCTGCCAACACAGCGAGAACTTCATACGTCCAATCGAGGCCTCTTGCGAGGTAATTGGCACAACTGACTGAGCCGCGTCATGAGAGCGGGAAATGGAGTTGAATAATGAAAGTTTATTCAACAACAACATAATACAGGTGCACAGTGTGGTGTGCTGCTGCTGCTGCTGCTGCTGCTGCTGCTGCTGCTGCTGCTGCTGCTGCTGCTGCTGCTGCTGCTGCTGCTGCTGCTGCTGCTGCTGCTGCTGCTGCTGCTGCTGCTGCTGCTGCTGCTGCTGCTGCTGCTGCTGCTGCTGCTGCTGCTGCTGCTGCTGCTGCTGCTGCTGCTGCTGCTGCTGCTGCTGCTGCTGCTGCTGCTGCTGCTGCTGCTGCTGCTGCTGCTGCTGCTGCTGCTGCTGCTGCTGCTGCTGCTGCTGCTGCTGCTGCTGCTGCTGCTGCTGCTGCTGCTGCTGCTGCTGCTGCTGCTGCTGCTGCTGCTGCTGCTGCTGCTGCTGCTGCTGCTGCTGCTGCTGCTGCTGCTGCTGCTGCTGCTGCTGCTGCTGCTGCTGCTGCTGCTGCTGCTGCTGCTGCTGCTGCTGCTGCTGCTGCTGCTGCTGCTGCTGCTGCTGCTGCTGCTGCTGCTGCTGCTGCTGCTGCTGCTGCTGCTGCTGCTGCTGCTGCTGCTGCTGCTGCTGCTGCTGCTGCTGCTGCTGCTGCTGCTGCTGCTGCTGCTGCTGCTGCTGCTGCTGCTGCTGCTGCTGCTGCTGCTGCTGCTGCTGCTGCTGCTGCTGCTGCTGCTGCTGCTGCTGCTGCTGCTGCTGCTGCTGCTGCTGCTGCTGCTGCTGCTGCTGCTGCTGCTGCTGCTGCTGCTGCTGCTGCTGCTGCTGCTGCTGCTGCTGCTGCTGCTGCTGCTGCTGCTGCTGCTGCTGCTGCTGCTGCTGCTGCTGCTGCTGCTGCTGCTGCTGCTGCTGCTGCTGCTGCTGCTGCTGCTGCTGCTGCTGCTGCTGCTGCTGCTGCTGCTGCTGCTGCTGCTGCTGCTGCTGCTGCTGCTGCTGCTGCTGCTGCTGCTGCTGCTGCTGCTGCTGCTGCTGCTGCTGCTGCTGCTGCTGCTGCTGCTGCTGCTGCTGCTGCTGCTGCTGCTGCTGCTGCTGCTGCTGCTGAAGGGACATAGCTGAAATGTGCTTAACCAATTCGATTTTTTTATGGTCTCATTTCAAATAAATTTTGCGAAAAACCAAACCTACCTAGTATACACTGAAATATGCAAACTCGTTTGTGCAACGTAGGTGGACTCCAACCAGGTCTTCTCGCTTGACCAGCGTTGTAACCGCCTACCTACCGTGGACGTATTCTAGTTGACAGAAGTTCTACGCATCGGGTGGAAACACCTACTATTCACCAACAGCGTGGTGGCAAACACGAAACGTGTACACGAAACGGGCAGCAACACGTGTATACGTGAAGAAGGTAACGAAAGGTTAACGCCATTCCAAAGCAATCTAGTAAACCCGAGGCTGCCGGTGCACACAAGGAGGAGGAGGAGGGAAAATACCGACACCTGGTTGGACCATCGCAGAAAACAAAACAACAGAAAGAGCGAAAACACAGAAACTTCATCTTAGCCACGGCTCTGTTTGTAACAGTAAACGTCTTCACTGTCACTAGTCTGAATATGGGGACAATCTCACAGTTTGCCTCGGCGGCGCTGACCTTGAGATGCGTGTCCGTCAGTAGGTTGTAGTCGTTCTTCAGGCTGTAGTAGTTTCCCTCAAGGTCAGTCAGGTCAAAGTCGACGTTCTCTTCAGGTCGCCGGTAGTACTGCAGTGAATGAAAACTAAACATCTTAGTTGTTGTAGATCGTAATTGACCTAAGTACATTATTATATTGAATTGTTTGTATAACTATATGGACCATATGGCAGCAAGTTAAAAAGCAATTATGAATTACTTCTGTTGAAACAAACAAATTTGTCTAAAATGTTTTTATATAACATATTTCATTTTGGAAGGCATGTGCAACGTTTCTCACATAACCGAACGGGAGTCCATGCGTTGTGATATGGTATTTACATAACATAGTTGCATAACATAGTTGCATAACATAGTTGCATAACATAGTTGCATAACATAGTTACATAACATAGTTGCATAACATAGTTGCATAACATAGTTGCATAACATAGTCTGCATAGTTACTTGTGTAGTTACTTTGGATGCGGGAACTAGGACAAAGCTCAGTTTTCGATTTGGTGATAACTAATACCCCACAAGTACACGAGAGTTACTGTAACAGAAAAACAGCATTTATTTGCGCGGCTGACACGCGGAAAGTTATGCGGGGGGTTTACGAAGCTGTCCGGCAGAGGGTGACACTAGTCGAGATCAGCTGGAGAAAACGCTACTCACTGTCTCTCCGACGTAGGTCGTGTAGAGGGTATTCTTGCCCTTCGGTCCCTTCAGGATGGGCACCGTCTGTTCGAGTGGGAGTGTCAGCACCACCGGAAGGGCTTCGGGTGGGATGCCGGGGATGTTATTCGTGTAGTCGGGTTGCTTGGGCTCATTGGACGAAACGTCCGTCAGACTTGGGAGGCTTTCGTAGACATCCTCT
>OY759271.1:8214733-8224733 GCA_963662155.1 Lamellibrachia columna | reverse complement strand
TGACCAGTTTTAGTGAATGTGGCTCCTGGTTTGTCCCGACTTGCGCACGATAGGTGGCGCTTGCTCCATGGAAGCGTTGGCCCTTCGTCTCCATTGCTGCAATGTCATATCAACGTTTTGTTGGCACGTTGGTCGCTCGGTCTTAATTGCCGGAAATACCAATCGACTGGTCAGAAGGACAGCGCAAGAACTACAGTTTGAAAATATAATCAGAGGAAAGGTGGGAGGTCAAAATTGGAAAGATATAACCAAATCAAACCGAAATTATTTTGCCACAAAGAAGCAAACGCCCACTCCTTGCGTGGAGTAACATGAATAATGCACGACGAAAACATTGTTTCTTTGAGCATTAGATCTAATGGGAATGTTGACCTCTCAAGATCGATTACGGCTCTTCATTTATGAAGTGAGCTTATCATGGACATGCATTTATTTAGCCGAAGATGTCGCCAGCAAGTACCAGACGTGTTCCATTCAGCACATTGTGCATTTGGTGTCAGCGTGGGCGGTTAATGTGTCCGCTTGACACAAAACTACAAGCGGCCGACAAATTCGACTAACATTAACCCATTTTCCTGCTGGGCAAACATAGCCGAATTGAGTTTTCTCGTTATACATTGAATCGATGAATGGGACGATAAAGATGCCGTTAACAAGAGTGGCACAAGCCCACGATGACCCCCCTATTGGGGTTTTAAATACCCATAAATACGCTGAGCAATCATATATATAAATACCTGAACATTCCGATATTATATGCCAAACGCGTGGTGTTTACGGCAGCCCAATAAAGACGCACATTGTAAATTGAAGGTAATGTGAGCAGATGCCCGGTGGATGTAGACCGCAAGAAACGGTTCAGTTTCGTCTTTAATGGCTACGCGCATACATCGGGACTAACAGGGTAACACTGTAGGGTAACTCCTCGTAGATAACACTGTAGGGTAACTCCTCGTAGATAACACTGTAGGGTAACTCCTCGTAGATAACCTAAACACTAGGTTCTTTGGAATGCATTAAATCAAACTAATCTTGGTCCCTATCATAGTCTGATATTATCTTTTAGTCCAAATTGTGTTTAGATTACAACTTTAAGCGACAGCGTAAGTGAACAACACGGTCTTTGTTTACATTTGGCCACACGACAACGTGTGAGTCTAAGAAGTGGGGATGAATTACTCTTTAATTTAATTTAAATATTATTGGGACCTTGATGTATTGTGTGACTTAGTCTGATGTATATTAGAAACTGGAACGTGAAGACAACGACAGTTCGCCACCGCAGCCAATACAGACAGTGGGTGTTGAATATCAGCGCATATCAGTTGCATAGTTCTACCAGATTTATGACAAGCTACACGCCACTAAAGCGTCTATTACTGTTTATGTCTATGTTCTCGATGAACACCTTTTACAGCATTTTGTACGCGTTTCCGTGTCGCTTTGGTTTTATGTCGTTCTCGTCAGTAAGCGTTTTGGTTAGACTTGTTATTTTTTGCCATTCTTGTATGATTTGTTTTTAAATGATTGCGTTATATTCTATAATTATATTGTACCTCTACATGTTTCTTAATATATTTCACGAAATCACGCGATCGCGCGGCAGAGAAATGATCAGGAACGCATCGGGTGTGAACATAATAATAATAATATTATGAACATGTTTCGCTTAAATCCTCGGAAACCCGGGTCAAAACCAAATGGTTTGGCAATCTCAAAATCAGTATGCAATGCTGAAGTTATCAACCGATGGATCGACAAGCTACCGTGCGAAGAAGGGAAATCACGGTTAAAAAGATATGTTAGTGTTAGGTGCACACCCATCCTCTGGGTTTTGAAAAGGGGAATTCGGGCATACACAATCAGGGCATTTCTGCGATGATTTCTGAAAAAATGTTCAGTTAAAATAAATTCTCTCAACAAGGGTGTTCGAACCCGAAACCCCCTCTGAAGAGGGTGTGTTGTATTTGTATCCACTACCGGTAGAATGTTGTTTCATACAGCGGTTGCATTGCCGAGAATGCGAATAACAAACGCGTGAATCTTGTTTCTGTTAATGAGTCTCTCGGGACAAGTACAGCGCCATATGAATAATTGTCCCCTCTCAATGCTGTCTGATTGGCGATCCATGCGTCACATGTCCCAGTAGCACATTGGTTGATGACCCTCCAATCAATATTATGTTTCGTAATGTTACCTATGACAAAGTGTGGGGTCAGTCGATGACAACGGGTTCTGGAGATTCGTATGGATCTCAGATTTTCGCTTAATGGACGGTGGATCCATAATTTACCACCAGGGAGCGCGCGTCCTTGTGGGACTTTACCGTGTTAATGTAAATGTGACTAGACATGACGTCAGCGAGTGGTTAACAGTTAACCACAGAAGGCGCACCCCAGAAAAGTAACGAATGACGTGACACCTTGCCCGTTGATAATAAACAATGTTAACAAATGTATAGTTACATTTTCGGAGCACATAGAGTAAGGTTTGGCCTAACGCCGAGTTGTTTTTGGGTCATCGGCTGCTGGAAAGAATCCTTTATATGTATATAATTGTATCGCCTATGTGTTCTCCATTATCTAGTTCATAATCTTATCTTATCTTTCTTAGTCCTCTTGGCCCCTTCAGGAGCATAGGGCGTCAACCATGTTTCTCCACCTCACTCTCTTCTGGGCTAGAGCTTTTGCCTCTTGCCAGGTGACCCCCACTTTATCAAGATCTTGTAGTGTGGAGCGTCTCCAGTTGATTTTTGGCCTTCCTTGTCTTCTCGTTCCTTGTGGGTTATAGTCCAGTGCTTGTTTGGTTGTATTTGTTGGATCTTTTCTGAGTGTGTGGCCAATCCAGCTCCATTTTCTCCTCTTGATTGTAATGCTTATTTGTTCCTGTTTGGTTTTCTTCCAGAGCTCTTTATTTGATATTTTATTAGGCCACCATACCTTAAGGATGTATCGGAGGCGACTGTTGATGAAGACTTGGAGTTTGTTGTTGAGAGACTGAGTAGTTTTCCACGTTTCACAGCCATAGAGAAGAATTGGTTTAACGTTGGTGTTGAAAATGCGGATCTTAGTGTTTATGGATAGTTGGGAAGATAGCCATACAGGGCGTAGGGTTCTGAAGGCATGGCGAGCTTTATTGATGCGTAGCTCCACATCTTTGTCAGCTCCACCATTTGTACTGATGTTGCTCCCGAGGTAGATGAAGTATTGTACTTCCTCAACAGTACCACTTTCTAGTGAGATGGGTTCGGAGGATCTGCTGTTGACTTTCATCACCTTTGTCTTTCCCACATTGATCTTAAGACCCAGTTGGCTGTTTTTTTCTTGAAGCCTTTCTATTTTTTGTTGCATGTGTTTATGGGTTTCTGAGAGTAGTGCTAGATCATCTGCAAAATCCAAGTCTTCTAGTTGTGAGAACAAGTTCCACTGGATCCCAGTACGATGGTGTTCTGTGGATCGTTTCATTGTCCAGTCTATGGCTATCACAAAGAGCAGTGGAGATAGCAAGCAGCCCTGTCGTACTCCAGTTCCAATCTGGAAGCCTTCTGAAACTTGTCCATTAAAGATGACATGACCAGTGAAACCTTCGTACATGTTCTTTATTAGGGTTAAAAAATTTGTGGGTAAACCATAGTGCCTCAGGAGCTTCCATAGAACTGTCATATCTATACTATCAAATGCTTTTTCGAAGTCCACAAAGTTTATGTAAAGGGAGCTTTGCCATTCAATGCATTATTCAACGATAATCCTGAGTGTAGCAATGTGATCTGTGCAGGATTTATCCTTTCTAAAGCCAGCTTGTTCCTTTCTTAGCTTCTTGTCAACTGTTTCTTGTATCCTATCCAGGATGATACGGCAGAGAATTTTACTGGGCACTGATAGAAGCATGATCCCTCTCCAGTTCTTACATTCACTGAGGTTGCCTTTCTTGGGGATTGTAACTAGCATACCTGTCTTCCATTCAGTTGGTATTTCCTCTTTATCACAGATCTCATTTAGCACGCTGTATAAAACGTCTGTGGTGGCCCCAATATCAGCTTTTAAGACATCAGATGGTATATTGTCAATTCCAGGTGCTTTGCCTAGCTTCAGCTTTTTGATGGTTCTCTTGGATATCCTACCACAATTAATGTTAAGGTCTTCATTTGTTTCCTCAATGTCTGGGATTGAATCTGGTGGAGGCCTATTCAAGATATCTTGGAAATATTCTTTCCCAGCGTTGTAATTGTAAAGTTTCCTTAGTTGACATTTTAACATAGCTAGTCTCTGAAAAACGTTGTAGCCATTTTAGCGGATGTCCTAAACATGGGCGCTATGCCCCACCCATGGGGCAATACGTCCAGAAGTGGGCGTTTTTTGCAATAATTTTATTATGATGTCTTTATTTAAATATTATTCCCGCTGCAAATATATTCATATACATTCACTTCGTTTGTCTCTGTTTTCCGTGGCTACAGTACGCACTGCCACTTCGACAAGGACGATGATATCACTGTGAAGGTAACATTTTAATATAAACAACTCACCGCGTGTTTGGCTTCTGCCGCAACCGTACTGTACCAGACGGACATGGTGGTATCTGGCGTCATCTGGCTATCTTGACATTCTTCTTAGTCACAACCTGTGGCGTATCTAGGATCTCGCAGGGTGGGGCTTGGGGGCGGCAAGCTAGGGGGCGGCAAGCTAGGGGGGCGGCAAGTTTAGTAACCTATTCGTTTACCATTGTATCATGTACCGGCGCAACAGGTTATATTTACGGAAAAATTAAACATTTAAACCCAAACGGGGCATCCACCCCCCCCCTCTAAATATGCCACTGACCGCAACCTTGGACGTTTTGCTACCTCTTACTCAGCCCTCAAATTTAGTAAAGAAATGTGCAATAGCTTTTACAATAACAATAACGTTGGCGTTGGCAGTGTTGACGTTGTTGTTTTAAGGTGTCTCGGCGACGTGGTTTCGCAAGCGCAGTTGCCAACTCGATATGTCGGATATGTCGGATATGTTGTCGATGGAATTACGTGTCACAGGAAATATTCCCCTCACCAAATAAGTGGGAAGCGAATATTGGCACATGTACGACAATAGACGTGGATATTGGCACATGTACGACAATACACGTGGATATTGGCACATGTACGACAATACACGTGGATATTGGCACATGTACGACAATAGACGTGGATATTCTTACATCTGGGCATATTTTTAGATTTTACAAAACAACACTTCGCAAAATTTAACAACATCGCAGCTCAGGACAACAAGGTCCAGGCGGTCTATCAGTAAAGTAACTAGAGTTCTACCATTTTCATCATCTTACCAGTTTTCACCATCTTACCAGTTTTCACCATCTTACCAGTTTTCACCATCTTACCAGTTTTCACCACCTTACCAGTTTTCACCATCTTACCAGTTTTCACCATGTTACCAGTCCCTAGTATCCCTAGTATTAATTATTCACATAGTCAACATATCATTTGTTTCATCTATGTGGTCGTCTGCGAGAATAAGAAGAAATACTATTTTCTATTCAATTGGCATTGCAATGCTACCTATCCTATATTCAATTGGCATTGCAATGCTACCTATCATATATTCAATTGGCATTGCAATGCTACCTATCATATATTCAATTGGCATTGCAATGCTACCTATCCTATATCCAATTGGCATTGCAATGCTACCTATCCTATATTCAATTGGCATTGCAATACTACCTATCTTATATTCCAAGAATGAAATGATCCTTATATCTCCTGGTCTCCAGTATCATCAAACCATATATTTCAGGCATTTGTCGTGCCAGGGTTTCATTTCCGGGATACGTTTATGTGTTCTTTCTTGACTTCTTTCCAACATAAAACACATATAATATATATGTTGATTAATATATGGCCGATATGTGTGTTTAAATCAACGGGAGCGTAACAATTGTTCTATAGAGAAGTATCACTAACTTTTTCTCCTTACATATCAAATTAAATAATGTAGGGGTTATGAGCTGCGCGATCTCGCATTCAACCATTCGAGTGAAGTGACAACCGGTGCACTACTTTGTCATCTTTCCGCTGAGTGTCTCGGCAACAATTGACAAACAATTTGCTGGTCGCCACTGCGAGGCGACCAGCTAGCGCAATTGGCAACTCAGTACGTTGGATTTGCTGTAATTGAAGACACAATTAATTAAGCTAATATATTGGTCTATGGGAAGACGTGCACATTGAAGGACCATGTGTATTGAAATTTTATGTAAAATAAGAGTAAGAAAGGTAAACACGAAAAGTATCCGAAGGTCACCAACAATTATTATTCAATATACTTGTGACACTAATGGCGGTGTAACTTGAACCGGAAACGGTGGGTGAGATTACTTCTCGTCGGCGTCCAGCCTATGGTCAGTTACGTGTCCGTGACCGCTAGCATGGTGTTTTGTGTCAATATTGATTCATCTGTCCAGTCGCACGAAGGGAATTACGCGCTGGCAGTTATGTGAACATGTTTGCTCGAGAAAGTAATAACGTATCTAACGTCTCTTGTACTAAATTGCGAATGTCTCATAAAGCCAGTGTGAAATGGCTACCGAATGTTTCATAAAGCCAATTTGAAATGGCTACCGAATGTCTCATAAAGCCAATGTGAAATGGCTACCGAATGTTTCATAAAGCCAATGTGAAATGGCTACCGAATGTTTCATAAAGCCTATGTGAAATGGCTACCGAATGTTTCATAAAGCCAATGTGAAATGGCTACCGAATGTTTCATAAAGCCAATGTGAAATGGCTACCGAATGTTTCATAAAGCCAATGTGAAATGGCTACCGAATGACGACGTTGTAATGTGCAGTGATACTGCTCTTGTTCAATAATATGATGCACGCCAACGCACGCACGCACGCACGCACGCACGCATGCACGCATGCACGCACGCATGCACGCATGCACGCACGCATGCACGCACGCACGCACGCATGCACGCACACAAACCAGTTCTAACTTGGCAAAGTGTACCTTGTAGATTTCAAGAATGTGGCTTTGTAATGGCATCCAATGGCGGGTGCTCTTCTGTGACAACGAGGGTTTTATCGTAACTAGAAAAATGGCTGTCTATTAAGTAATTGAAATACCCCTTAGTCTAGACACGACACTGAGACGCCCTCCCACTATTAACTGCAACTACAATTAACACGTTTTAACCAGACTGCCACTCAAAGTTATACGTGCCGGTGGCATTTGGGCATTGAAGTCATTATCTTGTCGTGTCATACAGTTAGTTTTAATTCTTAATGTGTCTTAGATACATGTCACTATTGTCACTTTTGGATGAACAAACACTACTATGATTTACACTATCAACTGACCGTTTGCTCCACTTATAAATGTCTTCATACCAAAGTCAAAACAACCATTTACAATTAGTCTCATCTTAATTTCCTGGTCTGTAATATTGTTAAATCACATTAATTGATTTGGATCCCTGGGACTGTGGTATTCCACTCTTTGTCTGGATAGAGCCTTGCAACATTAAATGTATATATGTAATAAAAATAATAATAAACATTAAATGTATATATGTAATAAATATAACAATAAACATTAAATGTATATGTAATAAAAATAATGATAAACAATAAATGTATATATGTAATAAAAATAATAATAAACATTAAATGTATATGTAATAACAATAATAATAAACATTAAATGTATATATGTAATAAAAATAATAATAAACATTAAATGTATATATTCTTTACAAATAATAATAAACATTAAATGTATATATGTAATAAAATAATAATAAACATTAAATATATATGTAATAAATATAATAATAAACATTAAATGTATATATGTAATAAAAATAAAAGTAAACATTAAATGTATATATGTAATAAAAATAATAATAAATATTCAAACGTAATTCAAATATTAAAAAATAATACTGAGGCTAAGTAGTTGACGCAGCATACAACTGGAGGTTATTAATATGGAATAACAGCATTCGTATAAATTAATTGTTCACGCAGTCAGACATATAACAAATTTTATTGAACATTTCTTCATGTTAATCTCGAGAATATTAGGGTGTCCGCCGTCTTGCCTGACCGGTTGTGGTCAATGACAGTAGGAAGTAGACGAGAGCGTGTGACAGAACGGCGCAGACAAGGGCGGACGTCGTGAAACTAAGCTAGGACGAATGTACTATGAAAGAACAGCTGGTCCGGTCCGTAACCGCCAACGTCCGGTCTGAGAATGTACTGGAATATGATGATTGCCGACTTCTCCGTAAGTTGGCCATAATAGTGTATTTATCACTGAGACTACAGTGTTGTATTTACTCGCTGGCAGGGTCGTTCCACGTGGTAGGGGGCGTGTAATGGTGACGCAGGTATCACAGAAACGGTTGGTGGTGGTCTCAATAACAATTACATTAGTCTGAGATCAGCTAATTAAGAAGGCAATATTCGCAAAATTCCAGTATATTCTTTAGCCAGGACTTTGACAATTGGCAAGTGCCCCAGTGGGCGTGTGACGACTGAGACGGTGGGCCCAGTACAAAGGTACCACAGTAAAGTAATTAATTAGCAGGACTACAGTAGGAGTATAGTCGTCATGCCAACGGGACACGTGTGTCTGTGGGAGGTGGAAGTTGCACTCATCAATGTAAGGGAGCGACATGAGTTATGATTATCTGGATAGAAGCATCGCTGACTAACGACAGACAAGCAGTAATAATATAATATTATGTGGAGTTTTCAAACTGGTTAATAATAAATAAATTGCCATTGTCTACAAAACACCTACATTACCTTGTATTATCAACGTACATTTTTCATAATTCACCTCTCCTGGTTCTGAATTCTTGTTCATGTTTGTGTTCGTCTTAGTTTGTCTATGTGCTTCATGTGTGGCTTCAATGCGTGTATGCATTATTCAAAATGGGGACTAACAATTGTTTTATGAGTGCAGAGACATAACGGACTTTTTCTCAGTTAATTTGAGTATTTAGTTTGCTTTTGATTACCATAACACCTTCACATCAGCACTGATCCCATGTATGTTTCAGCTGTGCCCAGCATAGCGTCCTCTATTTTATTATTTCTTTCCATATTACAACATGTCTTACGTGGTTACACTCCACACAACCGTGGTTACACTCCACACAACCGTGGTTACACTCCACACAGCCGTGGTTACACTCCACACAGCCGTGGTTACACTCCACACAACCGTGGTTACACTCCACATAGCCGTGGTTACACTCCACACAACCGTGGTTACACTCCACACAACCGTGGTTACACTCCACACAACCGTGGTTACACTCCACACAGCCGTGGTTACACTCCACACAGCCGTGGTTACCACACAACCGTGGTTACACTCCACACAACCGTGGTTACACTCCACACAGCCGTGGTTACACCCCACACAGCCGTGGTTACACTCCACACAACCGTGGTTACACTCCACACAGCCGTGGTTACACTCCACACAGCCGTGGTTACACTCCACACAACCGTGGTTACACTCCACACAGCCGTGGTTATACCCCACACAGCCGTGGTTACACTCCACACAGCCGTGGATACACTCCACACAACCGTGGTTACACTCCACACAGCCGTGGTTACACTCCACACAGCCGTGGTTACACTCCACACAGCCGTGGTTACACTCCACACAGCCGTGGTTACACTCCACACAGCCGTGGTTACACTCCACACAGCCGTGGTTACACTCCACACAGCCGTGGTTACACTCCACACAGCCGTGGTTACACTCCACACAGCCGTGGTTACACCCCACACAGCCGTATGCCCTGAGCTAGGGCAAGGGTGTTTTATATTAGTGGGTTTACATATAGAATACCAGTTATTTGTGTCCACGTTTTACCCATTTACAAACACATTTACCTGCTTTTACTTTCCATTGATACCAAGTAGAAGTGACCATGTAGAAGTGACCATGTAGAAGTGACCAAGTAGAAGTGACCAA
>OY759271.1:8204733-8209733 GCA_963662155.1 Lamellibrachia columna | reverse complement strand
ATTGTATATTGGCCCTCGGTCCGCGACCTCTAGCCAATGCGTGGGTGCGTGCTTTCTACTATCTTTTTATTGTATATTGACCCTCGGTCTGCGACCTCTAGCCAATGCGTGGGTGCGTGCTTTCTACTATCTTTTTATTGTATATTGACCCTCGGTCTGCGACCTCTAGCCAATGCGTGGGTGCGTGCTTTCTACTATCTTTTTATTGTATATTGGCCCTCGGTCCGCGACCTCTAGCCAATGCGTGGGTGCGTGCTTTCTACTATATTTTTATTGTATATTGGCCCTCGGTCCGCGACCTCTAGCCAATGCGTGGGTGCGTGCTTTCTACTATCTTTTTATTGTATATTGACCCTCGGTCTGCGACCTCTAGCCAATGCGTGGGTGCGTGCTTTCTACTATCTTTTTATTGTATATTGGCCCTCGGTCCGCGACCTCTAGCCAATGCGTGGGTGCGTGCTTTCTACTATCTTTTTATTGTATATTGGCCCTCGGTCCGCGACCTCTAGCCAATGCGTGGGTGCGTGCTTTCTACTATCTTTTTATTGTATATTAGCCCTCGGTCCGCGACCTGGGACCAATACGTGGGTGCGTGCTGTCTACAATAATTAATATAAATCCCCCAGATGGCGCTACGTGCTCTCAAACAGTTTATGTACCGAAGTATTCGCCGCGCGCTCTAAAAATTTCCAAAATAATTTGCTTTGACAGTTCCAAAATAGAAAATCTAAAACGGAAGCGTTGTGAGCGATTTTGGGAAATTGTGAGAAATTCATAGCTTAATATATAAAATGTCTTCAAAACTAAGATACTACATTTCTTAAAGAAGGTAATGTTACTGGTATTGTCCGCACGCTGGGACATGTCCACACGTTGAGACATGTCCGCACGTTGAGACATGTCCACACGTTGAGACATGTCCGCACGTTGAGACATGTCCGCACGTTGAGACATGTCGACACGTTGAGACATGTCCGCACGTTGAGACATGTCCACACGTTGAGACATGTCGACACGTTGAGACATGTCCGCACGTTGAGACATGTCGACACGTTGAGACATGTCCACACGTTGAGACATGTCCACACGTTGAGACATGTCCACACGTTGAGACATGTCCGCACGTTGAGACATGTCCGCACGCTGGGACATGTCCACACGTTGAAACATGTCCGCACGCTGGGACATGTCCACACGTTGAGACATGTCCGCACATTGAGACATGTCCGCACGTTGAGACATGTCCACGCGTTGAGACATGTCCACGCGTTGAGACATGTCCACGCGTTGAGACATGTCCACGCGTTGAGACATGTCCGCGCGTTGAGACATGTCCACACGTTGAGACATGTCCGCACACCTCTTTACTGACCACGTAGTATTTCGTTTTAAAACTGTGTCTACGGTAACATCTCAACCACACATCGAGCATCTGAATCGGCGATTTGAACTCATTTGCGTCGGTAAGAAATGATAAGCTAAAACGTTGATTTTTGCAGAATCTCATGTAATTGTAGACATATATTGATACGTAACTCACACTCTGCAATAGACCGCGTGTGCAGGAAAATTTACAATCTTCCCCCGCCGGTCGTTTGGGACATATCCGGATAGGCGTGTGCGAACATGCCCCAGTCGTGTGCGAACATGCCCCAGTCGTGTGCGGATATGCACCAGTGCAGTGAGTTTATTTACACAGCGTGACAGCGTGACAGCGTGACAGCATGGGGGAAGATGTTAAGCCCATGTTTCATTATGGAGGGGGTGTGACATGAACCCAGGGGGTACTAAAAATATTGCCAGTATACAATTCTTGAGAATTTCTTAAATTGAAATATACACCACTGAACGTGTAAAATATGCATTGTTCCATGATGTAGATTATTTGACTAATATATTTGATTCACAGATCAATCGGACCTCTAAATGTTTACCTTTTTGTTCACCATTTACCCTTGCGATGTGTCCGTGGAATTTGTCTTAAGGATGGTACACTAAAAATTAATTGAGTGCCCCCCCACCCCCCCCACCCACCAAAATTGGGATTTTGAGGTGGCATGTGTTAAATACAGTAAGTGTATAACATGATAGTGTTTGTACGTTAAGTGTATAACATGGTAGAGTTTATAGGTTAAGTGTATAACATGATAGTGTTTGTAGGTTAAGTATATAACATGATAGTGTTTGTAGGTTAAGTGTATAACATGATAGTGTTTGTAGGTTAAGTATATAACATGATAGTGTTTGTAGGTTAAGTGTATAACATGATAGTGTTTGTAGGTTAAGTGTATAACATGATAGTGTTTGTAGGTTAAGTATATAACATGATAGTGTTTGTAGGTTAAGTGTATAACATGATAGTGTTTGTAGGTTAAGTGTATAACATGATAGTGTTTGTAGGTTAAGTGTATAACATGATAGTGTTTGTAGGTTAAGTGTATAACATGATAGCGTTTGTAGGTTAAGTGTATAACATGATAGCGTTTGTAGGTTAAGTGTATAACATGATAGTGTTTGTAGGTTAAGTGTATAACATGATAGTGTTTGTAGGTTAAGTGTATAACATGATAGTGTTTGTAGGTTAAGTGTGTAACATGATAGTGTTTGTAGGTTAAGTGTATAACATGATAGTGTTTGTAGGTTAAGTGTTCATGTGTCTTGATGTGCATAATTATAATGCTGTTTTTTTCCCGTGTCCTTTTGACTTTCTTCGTCGCACGGCTTTCCGCGCGCTGTAGTTGAGACAGACGAATATCACACATCCACTTCACCAACTTTAGACAATTGTATTATATAAACTACAGCGGGTTATGTTTATATTATTTATATGGGCGCATTTGACCCCCAGATAATAGTTATGGATATACCTATGTTCTGCAGCCTTACCATAGCAGGTAGTAGTATGTTCTGTAACATACACGTATATCTGACATACGCGATGTATGTTTGTATATAGCTGTGCGGATATGCCTCAGTGCCCTGTGGCATATCCGCAGACCACTGATCAATACATATTGATAACATATATGTTTTATTTCTCAGTGGAGTTGAAGTTTGATAATTGGTAGTAGTAAACTCCTAAATATACAGATCAACAAGGCAAAATTGTATCCTTCTGACATAAGGCAAAATTGTATCCTTCTGACATAAATAGTTAATTAGTTATGACACATTATACGTTAGGTCGGACATGTCCCACCTTCTCCTACATAACAGCGGACATAATAGAAAAATAACAAGTTAAAATGCAGTAACTAAACGAGAGCATGTTGCACCTACCGAATGGGCGGAGCTTGACATGTAAACATGAAGTGCGCATGACAGTAGCGCGCCTACCTCGAACGAGACGGCAGGTAATTGGCCGGCAGGACGCAGCGAAGAGGCGTCGGTGGCCGAATAAAAGAAGTCGTTGTCGTGTCGTAGCGTCAGATCAGCTGTTGACGTGAAACAGCAGCAGTCGAGCAGCAGTCGAGTAGCAATCGCGTCTCCAACTAGGTGGAGCTGGGAGCCAGCGACAGAGACCGACACGCAGGAACACGAACACTGAAACAGGTGAGGGTGGATTGCATTGGCAATAATAGCTGTTCACCATACCGTTCAACTCCTGTCGCTGTGGTTAGAATCAACTTTTTCCATTCTGTCAGGTTCTTGTACCGTCCGTTCTTATTACATCTTTTAAGTTGGTGTTCTTTTTCTCCAGGTGGCTGCTGATGTTGTTGATCCACCGTAACCTGGGCCTTCCTCTCTGTCTCTTTCCCTCCAGGTGGCTACTGATGTGGTTGATCCATCGTAACCCGGGCCTTCCTCTCTGTCTCTTTCCCTCCAGGTGGCTACTGATGTGGTTGATCCATCGTAACCCGGGCCTTCCTCTCTGTCTCTTTCCCTCCAGGTGGCTACTGATGTGGTTGATCCATCGTAACCTGGGCCTTCCTCTCTGTCTCTTTCCCTCCAGGTGGCTACTGATGTGGTTGATCCATCGTAACCCGGGCCTTCCTCTCTGTCTCTTTCCCTCCAGGTGGCTGCTGATGTTGTTGATCCATCGTAACCCGGGCCTTCCTCTCTGTCTCTTTCCCTCCAGGTGGCTACTGATGTGGTTGATCCATCGTAACCCGGGCCTTCCTCTCTGTCTCTTTCCCTCCAGGTGGCTACTGATGTTGTTGATCCATCGTAGCCTGGGCCTTCTTCTCTGCCTCTTTCTTGGGCGGACGGGTAGGCGGGTGGGCTCTTGGGCGGATGGGCTCTTGGGCCGGCGGGCGGGCAGGCGGGCGGGCTCTTGGGCGGGCGGGCGGGCTCATGAAGTCTGCCAATAAGGGACTTTCAATTTATGATTGCTCCAGTAATACAAAAAGAAGGTATGTTGTTGTCCTCCATGTAGAATGTTATTGATTGTGGATTATTCATGACATATCAGACTTTATAGAAAGGCCTGGCTGCCGGTGGCCATCCATAAAAAAACAGAAACACATGCGTCTTGAACTTCGTGAACTTTGCCTGATATACGCGTACTTTATTAAAGTAAACATGTCCTTTGTTAACGGTTAAACAGCATATCGGATATCTGTCTACGTAGATGAATCCTTCGACGACATTCTATCTTACAATCATAGTTACATCATTAATCATTGCCCTATAGACTAGAGCGATAAGCCAGCTAGCTGCCGGGAAGCAAGGCTACGTTCGAACACTCGGGAAGCTGTTGTTGGGTATGGAACAAGGCTCCGTTCGAACACTCGGAAATCTGTTGTTGGGTATGGAACAAGGCTCCGTTCGAACACTCGGGAAGCTGTTGTTGGGTATGTAACAAGGCTCCGTTCGAACACTCGGGAAGCTGTTGTTGGGTATGGAACAAGGCTCCGTTCGAACACTCGGGAAGCTGTTGTTGGGTATGGAACAAGGCTCCGTTCGAACACTCGGGAAGCTGTTGTTGGGTATGGAACAAGGCTCCGTTCGAACACTCGGGAAGCTGTTGTTGGGTATGGAACAAGGCTCTGCGTTATGTG
>OY759271.1:7939733-8197233 GCA_963662155.1 Lamellibrachia columna | reverse complement strand
GATGAAAGGAGTTTCAAAGCCTGATATTATGATATAAAAAGTAATACATCAGGTAGCTAGCTATGTGTGGAATATTATAAATATATATATATATATATATATATATATATATATATATATATATATATATATATATATATATATATATATATATATATATATATATATATATATATATATATATATATATATATATATATATATATATATATATATATATATATATATATATATATATATATATATATATATATATATATATAACGATGTTGCATTGTGACCTACTCTATGTGCAGGTAGTGCGAAGTTCGGTCGTCCGCTGAAGCGTATTGCATCGACGTTTTGGCGACACACGAGACGCTAATACTGATCCAGTCGTCAACCCCCGTCTACATCGTGCGGTCGTCAACCCCCGTCTACATCGTGCAGTCGTCAACCCCCGTCTACATCGTGCAGTCGTCAACCCCCGTCTACATCGTGCGGTCGGTACAACGGCTGCTGCCTTCGGTTGTGTTGATCGCGTCCCGTTTGCAGCCGAGCAATTGGCCGAAGCGCGCAATGAATTCGTCCACCGTTTCGCACACGACGAGAAGAACGCCTCCTCAAAACGCTGCTTCTCTGTGGACATTTTATTTCTTCGATGTATAACTTTTGTGTGTGTGTTGGGGGTAGGTTTGGAACTATTCCCTCTCTGTGCGTCAAGCCCTGCAAATATTGCAACAGGTCTTATGCAAATTGCTTGTATTCGCCTGCCGTTGTCGTAGCCCGGATGTCGCCCACATGTAATGGAAGTATCCGTAAACGTATATTTTTGTGAAAACATTACTGGATATCCATGCAGTTGGTCCGGGCTAGTTAATGCGAATTAATTAATTCCGAGCCGACAGGTTGCAAACTGGTCAAGATGATGTGTACTTTGCTAGAGTTCGACGACAAATGATTAGACGACACAAGTTCATTGTATTTTGGAAGGAAAACATTATAACTGCAATGGGAATCAAAACGTGTTATACCGTTCGATCATCGCGGTTCGACGAATATCTTATTAATCGTTGTGTAACTTGTTAGTCCATGATTGATTAAATTGTTCTGTTACAATGTTTTCTTTTGTATATTGTGTTAGATTGTTGTTATAAAAATATTCTTCAATTGCTTTCGGCTGCTACCAAAGGCCAGTTTACACGAGCGATTTTCCCCTAATTTATCTGCATGTCGCGCGATATCACGCAACAATATTTGCGTGGGCGTTAACACGAACGACACGACCTAGTTCGTTACTCGCTACTTGTGATACGATGAAGAATGCATGTGGAACATGCATTATTGCACATGTCAACACAATCAGCATTATAGCCGCCATTGCTGGAAATTTTAATCGTAATGAAAGGTCAGGACGGGTTTACCTTCAGCCGGCCTATGATTGCCGACAGTTTCAAAATCGGGGTCAACTGTTAGATCATGTAGAACTTCTCCCAACTCTCCCCGACAACAATCGTTCCAAATATCGGCTTGTGTTATCGGCCTTTCGCGGCTAATGCTTTCTTGCACGCAGTGTGCGCGATACCGTGTCGCCCGACAGATTGGGGCAATCGCTCTTGTAAACCTGTGTTAACTCGTTAATTGTTCCAAACAGCGCCCCTTGAACTGAACCGAATGTTAGACCGGATTACTGGTCCGAGTCTTCAACCGAACTAAATGTGGCGGGGAAAATTACCGTGCTATATTGTGCGCGCAGGAGGAAGTTTGAATTTCGCTTAGACTAAGTTCTCTGTGTAACTTACGTTGAACCAATTTGGACGACGACACAAAGTTCTGTGATGATTTGTTGACGTTATGGTATCACATTCAGTGTCATCGCCGTTGATAAAACCTGATGTATCGGAGTCGGCTTTGCTGACAGGTTTTAGCATGATGTGAAATAAAGATCTGAGCATTGTAATTCGTGGCATTGTAATTCGAAATATTTGCATCGTGTTCCACTTAACATTAACAAATCCGAAGCTGTCGATAGCAGGTACAATGGATCTGAATCAATACGCCTATTTGTTTCGTGAAATCGACTCATGGGAAAACCTTTTAGCTATATCTCTGATAGTTCATTATCTTGCTGAATATCTTGTGTTGACATTTTCGATATTCGATATCACAGAAAAAAATTATAGCCATTTTAACGTTTTGTATTAATCAGCCTCACTTAAATTATTAGTTTACTTATTTTGCATTACCATAGCGGTGGTATTGTTGGTACACTTCATTACCAAAGTGATGGTATTGTTGGTACACTTCATTACCAAAGTGATGGTATTGTTGGTACACTTCATTACCAAAGTGATGGTATTGTTGGTACACTTCATTACCAAAGTGATGGTATTGTTGGTACACTTCATTACCAAAGTGATGGTATTGTTGGTACACTTCATTACCAAAGTGATGGTATTATTGGTACACTTCATTACAAAAGTGATGGTATTATTGGTACACTTCATTACCAAAGTGATGGTATTATTGGTACACTTCATTACCAAAGAGATGGTATTATTGGTACATTTCCGTATAGCGAAAAATTGCTCCATATCAGTCATATTTGTTATTATAATTTTAGTAAGAGCGGTGACTGAAATTGTTAATTAATTAGCTCCTTATCTTAAGTCCTGCAAGTGCGTTTTATTTAATATGTTTATTGTAAACTGCACAGGCAGAGCTTCTCAACTCGTTTACTCACTTTCAGACTCACATCTATGACAGATGTAGTATCTCTATGTAATATAAGTGGCGTGTCGTATTGATAAAAATGACAGAAATGTATTGTTGTGTATGCCAAGTTTCCTAAAGCAACATTGCGTTTAAAAAATATGTAGTCAAGAAAGATTAACATTACGCGATCTATATCCGTAAACTATAATTCATAGGCCTACTTTTATACAGAACTGTCATGGCAGAACGTGGCATTTTGGCAGAACGTGACATCTAGATGGACATCTGGACAGAATTCTCGTAAAAGTGACAGCGGGCGCATCGATTACGATCAATTACATTATATTTACAGTCAGTTAACAAATCTGACAGCACAGACTTTGAAATATGGCTCTTTCTCCGTCGTTCCCCGCTAACATGTCCTGTTCACGACACTGGGAACAAGCAACTATCAATCATCAGTGTTCCGATAAAGACTTCCGCCGAGGATCAGCTACGCCGTTCCATTCCTATTCCGTCGCTTCATTCTGGCTTTGATTACCGTTGACGAAATGATGAATACATCCGTGTCAACCGACGCATCTTCTCGTCGCCCGGAAGCTGTGGGTGGCTCCCTCGGGGCGTCCCCCGCTCGTTACCTCCGTACCCTAGGAGAAGTTTGCCGACAATTAATTATGCATGGTAACTAAGGTAGCTTTGATAATAAACATACTAAACGTTGACGTCTGATTTCTCAGTTTGAAGATTTCTACCCCATACATGTTTAGCGAAACGTAGCTTCGGCTAGAGTCGAGATATCTGGTTGCTTGATGCATGATGTGAAAGCTGAGATGCTGCTCTTTTCAACGATACTGACAACTCTATACGTTCAAATTGGGACATGTGACCCACTTTGTTAAGATGGGTCACATTTATTGTAGGCTATATTTATAGAGGGATCCATTTAGAAGAGACTACTTACCTATATGGTGTGTCTGTTGTACAATTGAAAGTAGCCCGAAATGTTGACGTGACACCTTACGGCCTACATAGATCTAAGGACCATTTAATGCTAAATGGAGCACAAATAAAAATCGTCATTTCGGTTTATTTCACCATACAAATCAGTTGTCTTTTTCTCCGGTGCACCAGTGTTATATGCCTCAAGTAACGCATTAACAAGACTTAACAATATTCAAATTATTCTTTGAAAACATGCAAAACATGTGTTTTATAAATGCGTTTGTTTATTACATGGTGTGTTTTCATTCTAACTACGAAGACGTGTGAATAGTCCTTATTTGCACGCCAGGCCACCTGCAATCACAGCACGTTTACGATAGGCAGTGAAATGGAAGAAGTAGAACAAGTAGATAGTAGATAGGCAGTGAAATGGAAGAAGTAGAACAAGTAGATAGTAGATAGGCGGTGGAATGGAAGAAGTAGAACAAGTAGATAGTAGATAGGCGGTGGAATGGAAGAAGTAGAACAAGTAGATAGTAGATAGGCGGTGGAATGGAAGAAGTAGAACAAGTAGATAGTAGATAGGCGGTGGAATGGAAGAAGTAGAACAAGTAGATAATAGGTAGGCGGTGGAATGGAAGAAGTAGAACAAGTAGATAGTAGATAGGCGGTGGAATGGAAGAAGTAGAAAAAGTAGATAGTAGATAGGCAGTGAAATAGAAGAAGTAGAACAAGTAGATAGTAGATAGGCGGTGGAATGGAAGAAGTAGAACAAGTCGATAGTAGATAAGCGGTGGAATGGAAGAAGTAGAACAAGTCGATAGTAGATAGGCGGTGGAATGGAAGAAGTAGAACAAGTAGATAGTAGATAGGCGGTGGAATGGAAGAAGTAGAACAAGTAGATAGTAGATAGGCGGTGGAATGGAAGAAGTAGAACAAGTAGATAGTAGATAGGCGGTGGAATGGAAGAAGTAGAACAAGTAGATAGTAGATAGGCAGTGAAATGGAAGAAGTAGAACAAGTAGATAGTAGATAGGCGGTGGAATGGAAGAAGTAGAACAAGTAGATAGTAGATAGGCGGTGGTATGGAAGAAGTAGAACAAGTAGATAGTAGATAGGCGGTGGAATGGAAGAAGTAGAACAAGTAGATAGTAGATAGGCGGTAGAATGGAAGAAGTAGAACAAGTAGATAGTAGATAGGCGGTGGAATGGAAGAAGTAGAACAAGTCGATAGTAGATAGGCGGTGGAATGGAAGAAGTAGAACAAGTAGATAGTAGATAGGCGGTGGAATGGAAGAAGTAGAACAAGTAGATAGTAGATAGGCGGTGGAATGGAAGAAGTAGAACAAGTAGATAGTAGATAGGGGGTGGAATGGAAGAAGTAGAACAAGTAGATAGTAGATAGGCGGTGGAATGGAAGAAGTAGAACAAGTAGATAGTAGATAGGCGGTGGAATGGAAGAAGTAGAACAAGTCGATAGTAGATAAGCGGTGGAATGGAAGAAGTAGAACAAGTCGATAGTAGATAGGCGGTGGAATGGAAGAAGTAGAACAAGTAGATAGTAGATAGGCGGTGGAATGGAAGAAGTAGAACAAGTAGATAGTAGATAGGCGGTGGAATGGAAGAAGTAGAACAAGTAGATAGTAGATAGGCGGTGGAATGGAAGAAGTAGAACAAGTAGATAGTAGATAGGCAGTGAAATGGAAGAAGTAGAACAAGTAGATAGTAGATAGGCGGTGGAATGGAAGAAGTAGAACAAGTAGATAGTAGATAGGCGGTGGTATGGAAGAAGTAGAACAAGTAGATAGTAGATAGGCGGTGGAATGGAAGAAGTAGAACAAGTAGATAGTAGATAGGCGGTAGAATGGAAGAAGTAGAACAAGTAGATAGTAGATAGGCGGTGGAATGGAAGAAGTAGAACAAGTCGATAGTAGATAGGCGGTGGAATGGAAGAAGTAGAACAAGTAGATAGTAGATAGGCGGTGGAATGGAAGAAGTAGAACAAGTAGATAGTAGATAGGCGGTGGAATGGAAGAAGTAGAACAAGTAGATAGTAGATAGGGGGTGGAATGGAAGAAGTAGAACAAGTAGATAGTAGATAGGCGGTGGAATGGAAGAAGTAGAACAAGTAGATAGTAGATAGGCGGTGGAATGGAAGAAGTAGAACAAGTAGATAGTAGATAGGCGGTGAAATGGAAGAAGTAGAACAAGTAGATAGTATATAGGCGGTGGAATGGAAGAAGTAGAACAAGTAGATAGTATATAGGCGGTGGAATGGAAGAAGTAGAACAAGTAGATAGTAGATTGGCGGTGGAATGGAAGAAGTAGAACAAGAGACAAATTCCATGGCTAAGTACAGGAATAGTGGCCGGTGACGTCACCGACAGAAAGAATGGAGCAGCGTAAATTGCTACTGTCAAACGGTGAAGAAGAATTGATAGCAACATTGCTAACAAATTGGACATCACAGTGAAACATATACCCAGGGAAAACTCTGTGTTTCATGGTGGTGCGACAAAAGTTTATCCTTGGGTATATGTTTGTTGGGATAACCTCATGTTTGAGATATATCGCCTGAAAGCCAAATGCAAAAACATGGCAATTAACGTAGAAACCATTCGGAATACTTGGTGTAATCTCTGCATTGTGGGCAGTATGAATGTACACAGCATTTGGACACCTCTGCATCGCCCTCGTGAGCTCGAGAGGAAAGCGTTCGATTCAGACGAAGATTCACCGAAGATAATTGTAACTTTAGTATTCGACGCGTTGTATGTCGCTGCACAATCCAATCAGTTGTTACAAAGAAAGACACCCGAAATATAATCCCACAGCACAACAGAAAGCCACTACTCCCAACAAGACAACACACCAATTACCTCCAACAAGATCATAAGAACAATAAATCATTATCTACAACATGACAAGCTAATGAAACAAAATTATCTTATACAAATATCTGTAAAACTAGACAGCACACGTTAGAGAATTAACTATAAATATTTTGTTGCCGAATTTGGTCCACTTTACACATTGTGGATTTGATCCTGTGGAAGTATGTCCGGCTACCACAGAAAGTATGTCCGGCTACCACAGAAAGTATGTCCGGCTACCACAGAAAGTATGTCCGGCTACCACAGAAAGTATGTCCGGCTACCACAGAAAGTGTTATCTAAAATAAATATCCAAGAACGTTAAAGCGTGGTTTATTGAAGAACATTTGAGCGACCAGGATGCGTATACTAACGATACAAGGGCCAAAGACAGTGTAAAACGAAGAGCTATTCCAACACGCTTGTATGTCACCAATATGAGAAGTAACCAAGATCAGGCAGACGATTGAGAAGGCCACAGACTTAGGAGATATGAAAACACAACGACAGCAGCATCAACATGGACCCTGCATGAACAGAGGACAGCCGAGAACAACACAGAGAAGGACTATGGAAGTAGAGAACAATCAACTGGGATGGCGTTCCTGGAAGATGGCAGAGAATGCATCTAGATATCGTACAAATGGTGGACGTTAATGTTTGGTCATATGCACCTGCGATGCGGGTAAGTTAGTCAGTAGGCCCATAGAGAACAGGATCGGTTTGAGCAACTGTGGAAATAAATAAGCACCGCTTGCCAGAAAAGAGAAGGTAAATGATATTTTAAAAGGTTTGACGAAATATTTTAATTTTACACTAGCTCCAAAAAGAGCTTACGCCTACCCTTCGCTGACTTAGAAAGTTATATGTTATTATCTTCACCTGAATCGCCTACTCACTGTATCATAGCTTCGCCTTTAACTCTTTCGTGTGTCTATATTTGTATCACTGCAAAGCATGACATTGGTCATAAGTTCTAAAATACCATTTTAGAAAGGCAAGCATTTTCGCGACCAAACCCAAGAGTACAACACGCAATATATACGCGTTTCAACCGATCCTCTAAACATCCATGCTCACTGCCAAGACGTTGGGCCTACCACAACATATCCGTTACGTAGGTGGGAGGGCCAATGACAAAAACATAAAATGACTGGATGCACCGAGTGGCTTCGTTAAGCCGCGATCACTGGTCGTTGGATGGTGTACTGATGTAATATCAGTAGCAATCATATGTGGAGTGAGAGCGAAGGCGGAAATTAAGCAAATCACCGTAACACGAGATTCGCAAAACGTGTGATTCGTCGCCATAAATGTTTCGTTCGGTTTCGCAGCTGCTCGCGCGTGTGCAATTGCTGGGTTGAAACCTTTACGGGCATGAGGCTCATAAATGTAACGTTCGTTGTACGTGCCATGGGGCATGTGTCTTCTGTGACGGAAGCCAATACGGACATGAGGCTCATAAATGTAACGTTCGTTGTACGTGCCATGGGGCATGTGTCTTCTGTGACGGAAGCCTTTACGGACATGAGGCTCATAAATGTAACGTTCGTTGTACGTGCCATGGGGCATGTGTCTTCTGTGACGGAAGCCTTTACGGGCATGAGGCTCATAAATGTAACGTTCGTTGTACGTGCAATAGGGCATGTGTCTTCTGTGACGGAAGCCTTTCCAGACACTTGTAACCTGAACACTTGTCTTCTAGGAGAGAAGCTTTTCTGGACACTTGCCCTTGGGCATGTGTCTTCTACGAGAGAAGTCTTTCCAGCCACCTGAACACGTGTTTTCTACGACAGAAGCCCTTCCGGACAGTTGCTACCTGCCCTCTTGTCTTTTAGGACAGAAGCCCTTCCGGACAGTTGCTACCTGCCCTGTTGTCTTTTAGGACAGAAGCCCTTCCGGACAGTTGCTACCTGCCCTGTTGTCTTTTAGGACAGAAGCCCTTCCGGACAGTTGCTACCTGCCCTGTTGTCTTTTAGGATAGAAGCCCTTCCGGACAGTTGTTACATGCCCTCTTGTCTTTTAGGACAGAAGCCCTTCCGGACAGTTGCTACCTGCCCTCTTGTCTTTTAGGACAGAAGCCATTCCGGACAGTTGCTACCGGCTCTGTTATCTTTTAGGACAGAAGCCCTTCCGGACAGTTGCTACCTGCCCTCTTGTCTTTTAGGACAGAAGCCCTTCCGGACAGTTGCTACCTGCCCTCTTGTCTTTTAGGACAGAAGCCCTTCCGGGCACTACCGCCTGGATGCTTGTTTTCTAGCAGTGAAGCCCCTTCGGACAGAAGCTCACACACACACACACACGCACACACGCACGCACGCACGCACACACACACACACACGCACACACAGGCCCACAATTGACGAACCCAGTACAATTTCTGGAAAACAACAGAAAAAGTAACCTTGATTCTCGTCAAAACCATTTACGACGCTCCATACCATTTATGACGCTCCATACCATTTACGACGCTCCATACCATTTACGACGCTCCATACCATTCAGTCAAACTAATAATGAGCGGATCAATTTGCAACACATGTGTATTAGAAATTTGCTGCTATCTAAGACTTGATTAAATATATAGATAGTTGTCCAAACGGGATTAAAATGCAAATACAGAACACTAAACCTCTGGCCATGCGCCAGAAATGTTAGGAAGTTCGTAGTTAGAAGGTCGTTGTCCTGATATTTTGAATTACAATCGGTTAGAAATGTTAGAAAGGCGTAGGACTTACGAACATCCTGTCATTCACGACAGATGACAGCTAACCCCCCCCCCAGAAGAGGAAATTGTATGGCCTTAAGACAAGGCATCTTTCGGGGAATATAATTTTCTTTAAAACATAGTTTTCTCCATTCTTCCGTGCCGAAATGACCCGGCGTCTGTTCAAACGCTGCGTGGGTTATGTTGACGTTCACCATGAATGCTCAGAGGGAATTAATTAAGATGTCTGACAACAATCCGTGTAAGCAAGTCTTTGTGTCGCGGTTGCATCCTGACATTTGGAATTACCATCGGTGGAGACAGCAATTACTATTTGTCTCCCCGTTCTGCCGCCGTTAATTAGCAGCTCATGTGTTTGGACAGTTCATGGTATTAATCCATGAGCCTAGCCTAAAAGTACTGAAGTTGAGTCTGAAATTGGGGAACTAATTCTCACCATGATTTTCAGTTACACCAATGTGAGAAAATCAAATTACAAATATGCAAACATAAGTCACATGTACGCCTATTTCAGAGGCAACGCGAAAGATTAACCTAATTGCTTAATATATATAATATATATATATATATATATATATATATATATATATATATATATATATATATATATATATATATATATATGCATATCGCCGAACTTCCCTGGTTTGACCTTCCTCGGCGCAAGTGGACCACCATCAACCGCATCAGAACTTGGACCGATGCGGGCATTTGATGTTTACAAATGGCGCATCAAAGACACTGCAAGATGCGAATGTGGCCATGACCAACAAACCAATTGACCACATTGTCAACCAATATATATATATATATATATATATATATATATATATATATATATATATATATATATATATATATATATATATATATATATATATATATATATATATATATATATATATATATATATACATATCGCCGAACTTCCCTGGTTTGACCTTCCTCGGCGCAAGTGGACCACCATCAACCGCATCAGAACTTGGACCGATGCGGGCATTTGATGTTTACAAATGGCGCATCAAAGACACTGCAAGATGCGAATGTGGCCATGACCAACAAACCAATTGACCACATTGTCAACCAATGCCGCAATTTTCGCATTTACTGGAGGAATCTCCGAGATCCACTCGGCTGACGTTCTCGTAGAAATGATACACAGATGGTATGAAGAGACTGATTCTTATGTCCGAGTAATAATGCTGGATTTTAGCAAGGCGTTTGATCTAATTAATCATCACTTGTTACTAGAAAAGCTACAACTGTATCATATACCCTCATATGTTATAAGATGGATCGCAACATTGTATTGGAATGAACTCAACAGGAAAAATAGGAAATGAATACTCGCATTCTGGCCTCCCAAATGGGAGAGTTCCGTAGTACCCTGTCTGGACCCAAACGTTTCCAAGTTTGCATAAACGAATTTAAAAACACCTCTTCCATTATATACGTATGTGGACGACAGCATGTTATTCAAAGTATGTGATAGAAAATATGTTTCTGTAATCCAAGAATCAGTTGACATCGCCGCTAGGTGGACAGTGCAAAATTATATGAAAATCAATTCAGGAAAATCGAAAAAAATGATCATCAGCTATGCACAAGATGGGAATGTTCGAAATAATATACCGAATATAAAGATAGAAGGGATGGGTGTAGATAAAGTAGACCGTGCTAAGCTTCTCGGCGTTACAATTTCTCAAGATCTAACATGGAATAAGCATGTGGAGAATATTGTAAAAACAAAACCAGGAAAAGATTACGTACATGTTGTAGCAGTTACAACGAGCAGGTATTAGGCGCAGTGATCTGGTCACTGTGTATGTAAGTGTTGTGAGACCTGTACTGGAATATACATGCCCCGTGTGGCATACCAATTTGCATATTTACTTATCTGACAATATCGAAATGATACAGAAAATAGCCCTAAAATGCATATTTCCTTGCAAAAGCTATGCAGATATATTCAATGATTTGGGTCTACATACTTTGAGAGAAAGGTGTGGGACTGTCTGTGTGAGCGATATTTTAACAAGATGAAAGAAAGCTCACACAAACTGAATCATCTCATCAATATGTTCTTCAAACTTAAAGAAGGCAGTAGAACCAGAGGACACAAAGCAGCATTAGTTAAGGAGCAGTGTAGGTTGGACATGAGAAAGTACTCTTTCTCACAGAGGATGATAAATGAATGGAACACATGTTCAAATGATTATGTTAATACTAGTAGAGTGAATATGTTTAAACATATACTTGACAGATATCTGATAAGGTTGAGCTATACATAGATGATGAAATTGTTGGACTCTCAATAAGCCAATGGCTTCCTTGTCCACTTGCCATCTGGAACTTGTTGTTTGGGATGGCAATCTTGTTAAATCTTATTAAATCCCTTACCTGAAAAAAGCATAATAGATAAAAGGCACAGTATCAAGTATCCATTACCAATAACTTGGACAAATATGTATCGAAACTCTCTGATACCATGGGGTTTACACAACTAGCAATAAATACTATCATAATATTATATCTGCTGCGCCACTTATCATGGTAGGGTTTTCTGATTATTGTATTTTAAGATTATTGACTGTCACATGTATTATTTTACTGACTGTATTGTGATGAGAATCCAACTAAGTTGTGTCGCCAATAAAATTGTCTTTATCTTTGTAATTACTTAAGACTTGAGACTCAGTGTTCATTGTTAACACTTCGCTTCAATCGAATGCAGTGCCCTATCCGCGGAGAGTGACAAACAAAGACTTCGAACCGACATGTACTGAAAACAAGGCAGTCCCACAATTAACGAACCCACCACATTTTCTGAAAAACAGCAGAAAAAGTTACTTTGATTCTCGTCAAAACCATTTACGACGCTCCATACCATTCAGTCAAGCTAATAACGAGTGGATCAATTTGCCACACGTGTTTTGGAAATTTGCTGCTATATAAGACTTGATAAAATATATACAGAGAGTTGCCCAAACGGAATTAAATTCAAATACAAAACACTAACTATCTGGTCATGCGCCAGAAAAGTTAGAAAGTTCGTAGTTACTAAGGCTGTTGTCCTGATGTTTTGAATTACCCTCGGTTAGAAAAGGTAAAATAAGCATGGGACAAGCATCCTGTCATTCAAAATCGACAGATGCCAGCTAAACTTATCCACAGAATAGGAAATTGCAAGGCCTTACGCAAAGACATCTTTCGGGGAATATAATGTTCTCCAAAACGTAACTTTCCCCATTTTTCCGTGCAGAAATGACCCAGCGTCTGTTCAAACGCTGCGTGGGTGATTGTTGTGTGACGTACACAAGGAATACTCACAAGGGATTAATTAAAGATGTCTGACAACAATCCGTGTATGCAAGTCTTTGTGTCGCGGTGTCCTCCTGATATTTGGAATTACCCTCGGTGGAGACAACAATTATTGTTCGTCTCCGCCGTTCCGTCGGACACTGCTTTCGCGAACAATGGAATTGAAGACAGTCTTCATCGAGGTGGTCAGCTAGCAATGATTAATTATATTTCAAATGTCAAGCCACTGGAGAGATTAATTAACAACTGATGTTTTGCAGAGTTCATATAATTAATATATGAGCCTAGCCTAGAAGTATTGAAGTTGGGTCTCAAATTGGGGAACTAATTCCCACCACGAGTTTCAGTTACAACAATGTGTAAAGAGTCTGAAAATCAAATAAAAAAATCGAAACATAAGCCTCTATTTCAGAGGCTGCGCGAACGATTAACCTAATTGTTTAAAGGCTTGTCTGCGGACATCAGTTACATAACAAGGGTAAATCAAGGCGAAGCAATGACGGTTGCAAATCCACACACACGCACACACGCACGCACACACGCACGCACGCACGCACGTATATGACTCTTCATTCCTTTCGAAATAATGTGTACACGAGGTTTTGCGGTATCATATGTCGTCAGTATGATCGCTCGACGTCTAGCCTGGTTGGCGACAAAGCGCACGGATTAATCGTCGCCTGCGCGTGGACTGGCTCGACGCTGGCGCTGCTAAGATAATTGCTGTCTCCCTTGGCTGCTGTTTGCCAACGCAACATCTGACATAAAGACGAAGTATTTGACACAAACGCCTAGTCAGCTAGTAAACACATACCCCTTGGAGGACAACCCGGCGTCTCATAGGGAGCGTCTCACATTTGCTACTATCCGTCGTTTTAATTAGCTCGCTCGGAGTGCGCGTCAGCTATCGTATGTCAGAACAACAACAGTCGTATGTCATCAATGGTCGAATATTGACCACACGCACCATCTTATTAGTTACCACGGTCGCGTAGTGTGGACAATAAGACAGCTTTTACAGGGGTGGACCTAGGCTTGTTGGCAGGGGGGTCTCAGCCAGTCGTAGTCATGTAATTCTACTTACGAACCGGGGGGGGACACATGTGTCGTTCTACTTACATAAGGGTTAATATTAGCCGGCTGCTAACACTTCAGTCTTTACATTGACACTAGTTCCGATGTAGGCCTATATAGGGGAAACCTGGACTAGTCCGCCCCCATGGACACTCTAATAGATCTGGAGACTGTATTTGTAGAACTAGAGGATCAGTTTCGGCCTGAAATTTAACGAAAATATCTTGTCCACATTTGTGCTATAAAATGCCAAAACTGTTACAAGCCAATATCCAAATCTGACTCTTAGTAGACCTACCCAAGCATGGGCAGACTTGCCTCATGTCGGGACAAGTCCGCCCAGGGGCCGGGGCAAGTTCGCCCCACGCGTACTTTAAGCAGCACAAGAACAGTGCAGTTTTTTCTTATTTTTATGTCAAAAAACGTCCTGTTTGTGACACACATTTGTTAGAAACTCAAAGTCATCACAAATTCTGTGGTATCTATGAAATAAACCAGGCAAACAAAAAACAACGTTTGGCACTGCATCGGCTAGAAAATTGTGAAATAAAATCTGGTTTCGTAACTTTTTTACTAGAAAATAACGTTAGTGTGTTTATGTTCACAAGTGATCCTGAGCATTTTACATCATATATCCTAGGGGCGAACTTGTCCCGTAGCACATAGGCGGACGTGCCCAAACACAGAGACATATTTGGTGGACAGCAACTAAATACCACTGACACTGGATAGAGCAACAACGCAAGATGCAAACAATATCTCTGATATAAGGGCCTTACTGAGCACTCTAAATGTCTGACCAATGCCACTTATAAGTACTGAAATGTGATCGAAACAAAATAAAAAGAAAATACTTTCAGTCACCAAAATCAGTTTTCTAGTTCACAACTTTCCAGCCAGCAACTCGTGGACGTCAGTTTCCCGTTGCATTCGAAATGAGGTGGGTCTGGGGGGTCCTGCCATAAGGCAAGAGGGCCTCCAATAAGAAAAAAAAATGTAAGCTTGGGGGGTCCCACATTTCATCGTGGTACCGATGTAATTACCCTTCCGCTGTTGCACCTGTTGCTGCGTGTGAGGCAACTCGGGCTCGTATGTGCTAAAACTTGACGGTTTTCGCAGAACTCGACAGTTTTCGCAGAAATCGATCGATCTCGCAACAAGAACTCAATGGTTTTCGCAGAACTCGATCGATATTGCAGCAAGAACTCGACAGCTTTCGCAGAACTTGACGGTTTTTGCAGGACTTGACATCATCATATTGGTAGTTTAGCTGATTCATTCAGGTCACTCTATTGTCATTCAGTTAATCTCTGTTAAAAACATCTTAAATCATTCCAGTCATATCATTGATGAGTGCGTGTTCTGTGGTTAAGGGCATCATCTGTTGGGTGTCTGCAGTAATGCCACCAATGAGTATCTAGTTGAGGCACATTTTACCTTGGCATTTTACTTGTCAGAATTACAGAGCACTGTGTCTGCAAGCGCATTACTCCAGTAACAATGGTTTAGACCACAATTTACCCTTTAGTCATTTAGCAGACGCTCTTATTCAGAGCGACTTACAACAAGTGCATTCAATCTAAGTTGGTAAAATAACTACAGGTCGCTATGATAGCAAGCAAGTTTTTTTTCTCACAAAAATAGGCGTTAATAGCCATTACAGTGCCTGAAAAGAAGATTTTTTGGAGGGACCCCCAAGAATCAGTGGTAATTTCGAGCACTGCGCTTTATGTAGTTTGATGGTCATGTGACTTAATCGTGTGACCGAAATTACTAAAATCTGAAACGGCGCGGAATAAAAGCCGGTTGGCGGACATGCCCTGGGGGCGGACTAGTCCCGGTCTTCCCTTCGTGTTCCTTTACTGTAATAGTTGTCACGGACACAGGGGGACTAAGAACCCCCTTCATGGCCAGGGGGGTCTTGAGACCCCTAAGACCCCCCTGGATCTGATGCTGCTTTTAGATAGTGCTGAAATAAAATCGCTCCAAAGAAACACGACTGTTTATGATTTAAAAACATCGATGTGATCCAATTTATTCAGGAGCCTAGTTTGACCAAGTATTAGTTAACCGGTATGTACGCAGACCTTATATACTTGTTGTCCATTCGTCGTTCAGTAGAGTGCCATGTTTTCTGTCTGATGTCCTAAATATGTTCGTTGTTCTTGCATGTGGTGGCACGTATATGTGATTGGAGGGCTACATCGACAGTTAAATTAAACAACGTCCGTCTAATTCATCACGTCGATTCTTCTGCTGTCCTCTTCATAATCCAGGCTATCACAAGGTCGAATAAGATTGCTGACATCACATAACCTTGCCTGACTACTGACTTTACCTTGAATGTGATATCTGATTGTCTGATGATGCAAGTGTAGTTCTCATAAAATATCTGGGTTACGTCTACATGTGCGGTGTATTTTCCAGCGCAACGTCCACATGTGCGGTGTATTTTCCAGCGCAACGTCCACATGTGCGGTGTATTTTCCAGCGCAACGTCCACATGCGCGGTGTATTTTCCAGCGCAACGTCCACATGTGCGGTGTATTTTCCAGCCAACGTCCACATGCGCGGTGTATTTTCCAGCCAACGTCCACATGTGCGGTGTATTTTCCAGCCAACGTCCACATGTGCGGTGTATTTTCCAGCGCAACGTCCACATGTGCGGCGTATTTTTCAGCGCAAGGGCTGTCTCTATGGATGCAATCAGAGGCTTTTTCAAAGTCTATGACATTTACACAGAGTTCTCTCTGCCACTCTGTTCAATGAAGTTTCGGAGAGCGAAAAAATGTGGTATGTACATCGTCCTTCACGAAACATCAAAGCGTTTTAATATTCTAATAGATGATCCGTTTTTCTTAGATTCCACGTGTTGATTTTTCTTAGCTTTAAGCTTTAAGCTTTAAGCTGCCTGGCACAAAAGCTATTGATCGCTGCCCACATCCGCCCCTCTTCTGACATGTACATTATTAATGAGCACGTGGTCGATTTATTTCTTATCTCTTTTGTTGAGTGAAATTCAAATCAGTTTATGTATCTCCTTATGAGGAAATAACAGTTCCTCCTATAACAAGGTTGTTCAAGCTACCTAAGTCGACCAATCGTTATTCGTTGTCGTTCACAGTCCCACATCGATGGTGGCCCATAATTCCTTCATATCTGGCGATTTGTGATCCTACTTTTGTATTGAGATCGCCAAAGTGCCATTTTAAATGCTACTACTTTTGTTCATATAGCTTGCGAGGCATTGCGTTTTATTTGCTCAATCGTACAAGTGATAATTATAACAGTTAGCCCGACCGGACATTCTTCTTGTGCCGGACATTCGGGCAACCATTAATGTTAAGCTCTAATAATACTAAAAATTGTATAGAACTTAGCGAGTGTCTCAATGTGCTGCTCGGGTATTACGTAAACAGCCACAAGTCTACACAACGTGCACCAACGAACTCGGCAAGTGATTTATTGGAGACCGTCACAGGTGGTCCGTCACCTTAGACGGTGCAGAAATGTTGATATACCAGAACGATGGCAGTTTAGCCGTCACGGCTGTTACGAAGGTTGACAGTCTGTCAAATGATACTTGATATGAGAGGAATTATCCGCGTCGTGGCGATACTGCGTCCGATGTCCTTATATGTAACACGTTTCATAGATACCTAATACGACGCAGTGGAGTTATTAAATGCTGAGATTTCAAGAAGCTATAGTGGTACAATTAATTTGTCATGGATACGTGAAAAAATGGATACGGGGTGTTTTGTGACATTTAAACAACGCTGACCAGCACAAATTCATCTCTTCGTGGTTAGCCTGCAAATTGTCGCGTCTTCGTAATCAATCGACCATCTGTTATAAGCTGGCCTGAATTATTGGTTGTCTGCATCGTGAAATAAAATATCTGCATTGCTGTCTCGTCTCTCCCAGTCTGACGTAGCTGCCCCTGCCAAGTTAAACGTTACTTCAGCCGCCAACAAGTCTTCTCCAGCCTGGACAGTTTTGGGCAAGCCAACCAAGTTCATTCCATGTCTTCATGTCTGTATATTATCACGTCTACGTGTACGTATATTATCACGTCTACGTGTACGTATATTATCACGTCTACGTGTACGTATATTATCACGTCTACGTGTACGTATATTATGCGCTTTATTATATAGGTATGTATTATATATATATATATATATATATATATATATATATATATATATATATATATATATATATATATATATATATATATATATATATATATATATATATTTATATATATATGTTTAGGTGCGTACTTGTTCTCCGTTTGACCTCATCGACGATATTGTTAATGTCGGTGCGTTCGGAGATTTCATTCCATGTCTTCATGTCCGTATATTATCACGTCTACGTGTACGTATATTATGCGTTATGTTATCAAGGTATGTATTTATATATGTGCTTAGATATGTAGGGGAAGGCAGTGTTAGTTGAGCCACTGGGTTAGTTGAGCCACCCATGTTTCCCGGGAAACTACAGCAGCGACAGTTACATGGTACCACCCAATGATTGAACGTGTTATTAGAACACGATTGACGTATAATAGGTTACACTTGTCACAATGGCCAGAACATGTGAGCTTAAAGTATGTTTTTTATGCTTTTCGAAACTTTTGGTCATTGTGATTAATATCTGCTGGTGTATAAACTATCAACGGACGTGACCAGACTTTATTATTTGTGCACATACAAATAGTTTAACTGTGTACAAAGAAGAAGATAATTTATATCACTTCACACATTAATGAGAAGTTAATTAAATAAGCTTTATTTTCGAAATGGGGCTTGTTGAGCCACCCAAGGCCTGGGGGAGGGTTAGTTGAGCCACCCAAGGCCTGGGGGAGGGTTAGTTGAGCCACCCAACGCCTGGGGGAGGGTTAGTTGAGCCACCCAACGCCTGGGGGAGGGTTAGTTGAGCCACCCATGGCCTGGGGGAGGTTAGTTGAGCCAACCAAGACCTGGGGGAGGGTTAGTTGAGTCACCCAAGGCCTGGGGAAGGTTAGTTGAGCCACCCAAGGCCTGGGGGAGGGTTAGTTGAGCAGCGGATAAAGAAAGAAGATGGAGTGTTCTTTACCCCGCTGCCCGCGGGCCGGGCCGGGCCGGGCCTGGGCCTACATACTGCTGGCCCGGGCCGGGCCTGGGCTGAAAACAATTTAAACACATCGGGCTTGGGTCGGGCCTGGGCCTAGTGTGAGCGGGCCGGGCCGGGCCTGGGCTGGGCCTGGTCATGATAAAATATTCATACAAAACACCGATTATTACTTTATTTTTTAATAAAAACTGATTATAAATTGTAATTCCAAATTGAGACCTTGCATGGAATCTAATAGCCCCATAAGTTCACTTGGCTGGAAGTAGCCAGCCCCAAATGTTTACTTTAGAAATATTTGCAGAGGCAATCAAGCCATGATTAACCATCAACTTATCATACTTTGACCCTACCAGTGGACATTTTATTGTCTAGGTCTTCCCTCCAAACATTGCCCACCTGAATGACCTGCCAAGTGCCCACTAGGCCACTAAGCCCACTACTCAGTACCCAACCCAGTTGGTAATTGGTATTTCTCCCCAGTCCTAATTCATTCACCCTTGTACTAATTCACACATGTCTGAACCTGTCTGTCTCAGGCTATTGACTGCAGGCCTGCTGGAAATGCCACTGGGTGTCAGTGCCAGTGGGTGACATTTAATTGAAATATCATATTAAATTATGTTAACTTAGTTGAACTAATTCAATGAACAATATAAATTGGGGTTATGGCTTGCATATGTGTTAAGTCATGGTTAGATAAACAAATCTCCTACCCTAACCATAAGCCAATACATTAAAGCCAAATATAATAAATGTTATATTTAATAGTAATGACACTAAGAAGTTTTTCTTTATTTTTCTTCAGGATATTCGTAAGTTTGAAGAAGTTGGTGGTGCTGGATTTTTAGAACTCATCCTCATCTTTGTTATAAGATTATAGGTTTATTTTCTCTAAACTTAGCGGGCCGCGGGCTTACCCATCTTTGGCCCGCGAGTATGGGCCGGGTCTGGGCCTGAAACTTGCGGGCCGGGCCGGGCCTGGGCCAAACATTCACGGTCTGGGTCGAGCCTGGGCCTAAATTCTAGTTTGCGGGCCTGGGCCGGGCCGGGCCGGGCTTAAAAATTATTGCGGACCTGGACTCTAACTGCTAATTACGAGCCGGGCTTGGGATCAAATTCTAGGCCTGCGCAGGGCACTAATGAATATGACTGCGCCCTAGACATCAAACTTGTTTCCGTTTCACTTCATCGACGACATTGTTGATGTTGGTGCGTTCGGAGATTTCCTTGTTCATCACTCGCTGGTTCCAACGTACCCTGAGGATTCGTCTGAGGATGAATATGAGAAGATCGGGTGAGGATGAAAGATGGAGAGGGGGCGGCCGGTAGAAAACTATGGAAAGAACAGAAAGAGTGGCTCAACAATACTTTACCTGACCCTCACCCCTGTGCAGCAGGGAACAAGGAGGAAGAGCACAATCTTCCCTCAAACCCTCTCAGCCGTCTCTAAATCTTCTAGGTCTTTCGTGTTTTCACATTGGGTCAGACAAAATCTTCTGGATACATTTCGTAAGACCTTCCTGCCAACAATGCCGTGCAAACAGCTTACTTTCATTCTTCAATGTATGTCTAATCTAAATGTTCACGAGGATACGGTTAGAAACGAAGACGCCAGAAACGTCGTAGGGTGGTGCACATCACAGACGAACACGAGGTCATGGCGCCTGCTCGCACTAACACGAGGACATGGCGCCTGCTCGCACTAACACGAGGTCATGGCGCCTGCTCGCACTAACATGAGGACATGGCGCCTGCTCGCACTAACATGAGGACATGGCGCCTGCTCGCACTAACATGAGGTCATGGCGCCTGCTCGCACTAACATGAGGACATGGCGCCTGCTCGCACTAACATGAGGACATGGCGCCTGCTCGCACTAACATGAGGACATGGCGCCTGCTCGCACTAACACGAGGTCATGGCGCCTGCTCGCACTAACATGAGGACATGGCGCCTGCTCGCACTAACACGAGGTCATGGCGCCTGCTCGCACTAACATGAGGACATGGCGCCTGCTCGCACTAACATGAGGACATGGCGCCTGCTCGCACTAACATGAGGACATGGCGCCTGCTCGCACTAACATGAGGACATGGCGCCTGCTCGCACTAACACGAGGTCATGGCGCCTGCTCGCACTAACATGAGGACATGGCGCCTGCTCGCACTAACATGAGGTCATGGCGCCTGCTCGCACTAACATGAAGAAATGGCGCCTGCTCGCACTAACACAAGGTCATGGCGCCTGCTCGCACTAACATGAGGACATGGCGCCTGCTCGCACTAACACGAGGTCATGGCGCCTGCTCGCACTAATACGAGGACATGGCGCCTGCTCGCACTAACACGAGGTCATGGCGCCTGCTCGCACTAACATGAGGACATGGCGCCTGCTCGCACTAACATGAGGACATGGCGCCTGTTCGCACTAACACGAGGACATGGCGCCTGCTCGCACTAACACGAGGTCATGGCGCCTGCTCGCATTAACATGAGGACATGGCGCCTGCTCGCACTAACATGAGGTCATGGCGCCTGCTCGCACTAACATGAGGACATGGCGCCTGCTCGCACTAACATGAGGACATGGCGCCTGCTCGCACTAACATGAGGACATGGCGCCTGCTCGCACTAACACGAGGACATGGCGCCTGCTCGCACTAACACGAGGTCATGGCGCCTGCTCGCACTAACATGAGGACATGGCGCCTGCTCGCACTAACATGAGGTCATGGCGCCTGCTCGCACTAACATGAGGACATGGCGCCTGCTCGCACTAGATTTAACAAGATTTGCCATCCAAGCCAAAGGCCCAGATGGCAAGTGGACAAGGAAGCCATTGGCTTATCGAGAGTCCAACAATGTTCACCTACTTATAACCCGCCCTCCTGATATATGTGTCAACCTTGTTTTTAAACATATTCACGCTGCTAGCAGTTACACAATCTGTAGACAGTTTGTTCCATTCATTTATTGTCCTCTGTGAGAACGAGTGCTTCCTGATGTCCAATCTACATTGATCCTTTACTAATTTTACCTCATGTCCTCTAGTTCTGCTATCCTTCTTGAGTGAGAAAAACATATTTCTATCAATATTTTCATACCCATTCAATATCTTAAAAATTTCAATCTGATCTCCTCTTAACCTCCTTGTCTCTAGAGTTGTTAAACCACATTCTTTCAGGCGTTCTTCATAACTAAGGTCTCTAAGTTCTGGAATCATTTTAGTTGCTCTCCTTTGTATGCGTTCAAGCGTATCTATATCCTTCTTACGATATGGTCTCCATGCTTGTATACAGTATTCTAAATGAGGTCTAACTATTGCTTTATAAAGAGGTATAATTAACTTTTTTCCCTTATATGTTATGTTTCTTCTAATCAATCCAAGAATTTGATTACCCTTTGAAGCTGCAATACCACACTGCTCTGAAACTTTCATATCAGCGCTTATTGTAACTCCTAAGTCCTTTTCTTTTACAGTAGTACCAAGAACAGTAGCTCCCATTTTATAGTTTACATTCAAGTTCCCATGTCCTGTATGTAGGCATTTACATTTCCCAAAATTGAACAGCATCTGCCATTTCTCAGACCATTTCACTAATCTGTCTAGATCGTTTTGTAAATGTTGTTTATCACCATCAGTATTAACCTTTCTAAACAGTTTTGTGTCGTCCGCAAATTTCAGTACGTTACTTGTTATACTCTCGTCCAAGTCATTGATATAAATTAAGAATAATATAGGTCCTAATACTGATCCTTGAGGTACCCCACTCAAAACCGATTTCCAATTTGAAACTTCGCCATCTACTACAACTCGTTGTCTTCTGTCAGTCAGCCATTGTTCTATCCAGTCAGTTATGCTATCCCCGATACCATGGGCTTTTAATTTAAGTAGCAATCTTTGATGTGGCACTTTGTCAAAAGCTTTCTGAAAATCTAAGTAGATAATATCTACTGGCGATCCCATGTCTATCCACTTAGTGATTTCTTCCAAAAAACATAACATATTTGTTAAGCATGACCTCGCTTTAAGGAATCCATGTTGAGATGAATTTAATAATTTATGCTTAACGAGGAAGTCCACCATATGGTCTTTAATTAACCTTTCTAATAATTTACAAATCACTGACGTTAAACTCACTGGTCTGTAATTCTCTGACTTATTTCTCGAACCCTTTTTAAATAATGGTATGATGTTTGCTTCTTTCCATTCAAACGGAACAACTCCCTCTTTTAATGACAAGTTGAATACTCTTGCAAGTGGTATACTGATTTGATCTACTGTTTCCATTAGTAATTTTGGAGGAATCCCATCCACTCCCGGTGATTTGTTATCCTTCATTGCCTTTATTTTCCTAGCTACCAATTCTGGAGTTACAACTAACGGTCCTAAATAGTCAGATTTAGCCCCCTGAAATTTAGCATCAGCAACTGGTAATGAACTAATATCTTCTTTTGTAAACACTGAACTGAAGTAACCATTTAGGTCTTCCGCCATTAAAAACCCCTGTGATATTATATTTCTAGCACTGTCTTCTAGAGGTCCAACCTTGTCTTGTACGTTTTGTTTACTCCTGACATATGCATAAACACTCTTGCTGTCAGTTTTTATGTTACATGCCAGTTTTTGCTCATAGCTTCTTTTAGATTGTCTGATTTCAGTTGTAGCTGCATTAAGTGCCTCTTTGTATTTTGCATAGTCTTCTTCCTTTCTGGTACGCCTATAAACCCTCCACATAGTTTGTTTTAGCATTATTTTTCTAATTGCCTCTTTTGACAAGTGTTTCTTTCTACACCCTTTTCCTTGTTTTCGGAAGGGAACAAATTTATCAATGATACTCTCAATTTCATATTTTAGAATATTCCAACATTCAATTGCAGTCTTATCCATCAGCATGTTATTCCAATCTAGCTGTGCTAAGTATTTTCTCATATCTTTGTAGTTACCTTTGTGGAAGTTTCTCTTGTACGTTTTCTTATTTTTACTTTCTGATTTTACATTGATGTCAAAATGTATTTGATTATGGTCACTATTACCCAATGGTTCAAATATTTTTACATTGTCCACTAATTCTTGTTGTGATGACAAAACTATATCTAATACATTTTCTCCCCTGGTTGGTTCTAGTACGTGCTGAGTAAGAAAGCTATCCTGGATTAAACATAGAAATTGTTGATCCTCAATCCCTGTGCTCTCTAGAGAATTCCATTGTATGTGTCCATGGTTAAAATCTCCCATTATGATACATTCCCCTTTACTAACTTCCTGTATAACATGAGGACATGGCGCCTGCTCGCACTAACATGAGGACATGGCGCCTGTTCGCACTAACACGAGGACATGGCGCCTGCTCGCACTAACACGAGGTCATGGCGCCTGCTCGCATTAACATGAGGACATGGCGCCTGCTCGCACTAACATGAGGACATGGCGCCTGCTCGCACTAACATGAGGACATGGCGCCTGCTCGCACTAACACGAGGTCATGGCGCCTGCTCGCACTAACACGAGGACATGGCGCCTGCTCGCACTAACATGAGGACATGGCGCCTGCTCGCACTAACATGAGGACATGGCGCCTGCTCGCACTAACATGAGGCATACGTGCTGCAGGTAAAGAGAAAGTGAAGAGACAATATTTAACTAAATTGCATGGCAAGTGGACCAGGAAGCCACTGGCTTACAGAGAGTACAATACGTTTTCGCATCCATGTATAGTCCACCCTTATCATGTCTTGTTAATTATATTTTAACATATCCACACCGTTATCATTAACACAATCATTAGACGTGTTAAATAACCCAGACAAGGAGCCCCTTGTGAACTATGTCTTATGTTCTAAAGCATTTTTGCAATGAATACGTGAGTAAAATTAATGTTTTCTGTACGACTGGGTTATAGATGACAATGAAGAGTCAGTCGTGTATCAGTAGTGGCCGTCAGGCCTAGCGCACCAACGTTTCATGTATCAATACAGTGTCGTGTATCAGTAGTGGCTGTCAGGCCTAGCGCACCAACGTTTCATGTATCAACACAGTGTCGTGTATCAGTAGTGGCTGTTAGGCCTAGCGCACCAACGTACCATGTATCAACACAGTGTCGTGTATCAGTAGTGGCCGTCAGGCCTAGCGCACCAACGTTTCATGTATCAACACAGTGTCGTGTATCAGTAGTGGCCGTCAGGCCTAGCGCACCAACGTTTCATGTATCAACACAGTGTCGTGTATCAGTAGTGGCTGTCAGGCCTAGCGCACCAACGTTTCATGTATCAACACAGTGTCGTGTATCAGTAGTGGCCGTCAGGCCTAGCGCACCAACGTATCATGTATCAACACTGTCGTGTATCAGTAGTGGCCGTCAGGCCTAGCGCACCAACGTATCATGTATCAACACAGTGTCGTGTATCAGTAGTGGCCGTCAGGCCTAGCGCACCAACGTATCATGTATCAACACAGTGTTGTGTATCAGTAGTGGCCGTCAGGCCTAGCGCACCAACGTATCATGTATCAACACAGTGTCGTGTATCAGTAGTGGCCGTCAGGCCTAGCGCACCAACGTATCATGTATCAACAGTGTTGTGTATCAGTAGTGGCCGTCAGGCCTAGCGCACCAACGTATCATGTATCAATACAGTGTCGTGTATCAGTAGTGGCCGTTAGGCCTAGCGCACCAACGTTTCATGTATCAATACAGTGTCGTGTATCAGTAGCGGTCGTCAGGCCTAACGCACCAACGTATCATGTATCAATACAGTGTCGTGTATCAGTAGTGGCCGTCAGGCCTAGCGCACCAACGTATCATGTATCAACACTGTCGTGTATCAGTAGTGGCCGTCAGGCCTAGCGCACCAACGTATCATGTATCAACACAGTGTCGTGTATCAGTAGTGGCCGTCAGGCCTAGCGCACTAACGTTTCATGTATCAATACAGTGTCGTGTATCAGTAGTGGCTGTCAGGCCTAGCACACCAACGTATCATGTATCAATACAGTGTCGTGTATCAGTAGTGGCTGTCAGGCCTAGCGCACCAACGTTTCATGTATCAATACAGTGTCGTGTATCAGTAGTGGCTGCCAGGCCTTGCGCACCAACGTTTCATGTATCAATACAGTGTCGTGTATCAGTAGTGGCTGTCAGGCCTAGCGCACCAACATATCATGTATCAATACAGTGTCGTGTATCAGTAGTGGCTGTCAGGCCTAGCGCACCAACGTTTCATGTATCAATACAGGGTCGTGTATCAGTAGTGGCCATCAGGTCTAGCACACCAACGTATCATGTATCAACAGTGTCATGTATCAGTAGTGGCCGTCAGGCCTAGCGCACCAACGTATCATGTATCAACAGTGTCGTGTATCAGTAGTGGCCATAAGGCCTAGCGCACCAACGTTTCATGTATCAATACAGTGTCGTGTATCAGTAGTGGCCATCAGGCCTAGCGCACCAACGTTTCATGTATCAATACAGTGTCGTGTATCAGTAGTGGCTATCAGGCCTAGCGCACCAACGTTTCATGTATCAATACAGTGTCGTGTATCAATAGTGGCTATCAGGCCTAGCGCACCAACGTTTCATGTATCAATACAGTGTCGTGTATCAATAGTGGCTATCAGGCCTAGCGCACCAACGTTTCATGTATCAATAGTGTCATGTATCAATAGTGGCTATCAGGCCTAGCGCACCAACGTTTCATGTATCAATACAGTGTCATGTATCAATAGTGGCTATCAGGCCTAGCGCACCAACGTTTCATGTATCAATACAGTGTCGTGTATCAATAGTGGCTATCAGGCCTAGCGCACCAATGTTTCATGTATCAATACAGTGTCGTGTATCAATAGTGGCTATCAGGCCTAGCGCACCAACGTTTCATGTATCAATACAGTGTCGTGTATCAATAGTGGCTATCAGGCCTAGCACACCAACGTTTCATGTATTAATACAGTGTCGTGTATCAATATTGGCTATTAGGCCAAGCGCACGTTTCAAAAATAGTCACCGAGCAGTATAAAAATTGAGGTTCATAAACATTGGGTCTTTTTTCTTAAATGAAGTGTCATTTTCACGAATTTCACACAAGTTTGATGCTCAATATGCTGTGAAAGTTTAAATATAATCGTAGGGATCCATTGAAAACGGTATAATGGTGACCACTAACAAAAGTGGCTGTGGCCTCGCCCAGAAGACTTTGAAATAAAGATATGCCCCCAAAGAGAATCTTCTAAATAGTGGGTTTGGAAAGGATGGATGTTCTAGTGAGAGGTTTGAATAGACTATAACTCAACTGGTTTTCCCACGTATAACATGAATATATGTCTAAATTAATGTTCATAAATGTAGGATACCAATTTACTCACATAGATGACATTTGCAGGCATTGTCTGTTGATCAGCCATGCACTGCACCTCTCTGCTTTGGTGGAAATTAACATTGCTTATTTTCATAGATGGACAGACATACCTCCATGTCAAGCTTTTGTCTGTAAAACAACTGTTTTTTTTTTCAGATGGACATTTATTGTACTGCAGCAAGAAACCCATTCCAGTCCCCCATGACTTGACCGTCATACTGGTCTGATATACTATTAAACAAGGAATGCAAACCAATCACTGAAATACAAGTGTTATGTTGCACCAAACAAATGTGTAACATAACACACACATCCAGCCGCGAAAAGCTCGTTTCTGTGCATCAGAACGTCTGCAAAAACACGGTGTCGTACAGTAGTAACTTCGATGGCAGCGTAATGTAAGAGGCTGGTAAGTTTCATACAACTTACATCGACTGCTTTTTGTTGACTCAAAACTGCAAACCAATACATTCATCACTAGTACGAGAAACGTAATGATGACCACATCATACGTTGGCGTCCAACATCAGCAGTAATCAATGAACACATGAACACACACAACCTGAATTGCGTAGAAACTTACACATGTATTCATATAGTCAACACGCAATTTCCTCTTATGACTTATTGTTTAGCCTGGAAGATTATTTCTTTGTTTGCTTTACTAAAGAAATAACATGCTAGTGAGCTGCCATGAGCTGGCATGAGCTCACTGAGCTGCAATTATAACATGAAACGTCTGTCGTAACATTAAACCAATATGGTTATCTGATGAGTTTGTACGCACGAACACACACAATAGTTTATTACAGACATGCCACACGATCCTCACATCCCGTGGACCGTCTTCAACCTGACAAGGACTGGCCATCAGCGTCGTCTCCACTTCTTGCCCAAACAACAGCACAACACCAGTGTCTAGATGGAATCGCAAGGTAAATTAAGCATTGCAGCTGTGACTACTTAAAGACTTCCTTACAGATACAAAATCTGATTGCTTTTATCGTAAAACCAAGTTCTGTAGTATAAACTGTATCTATGCTAACACAAACACATTATGTATACACGACTGCCCAAATGTGGCAATCCTCCTTAAGGCTAACTTTTGGGAAATATTTACAAATATACCTTTGCACCAATCATCATGAATTTTCTTTTTCATCCATACTTTCATGAAAGGTGTCAGACGGCTAGTTCACGGTCCACTTTGACGAATCTTTGCAAAACACATTTAAAAAATACTCCGACCGTTTTCTGTTTCACTTGAATGTTTCGGGGCAAATATCAATAGTTAATTATACGTCCATAACGTAATCCCGTGAACGCATGACGCCGGCAACCTTTGTCCACGTGTACAAGTATTGCAGATTGTCGACAGCTGTGTACAGAACCGCGAGGTTGATGTTCATAAACAGATAATTATCAAACTACATTTAAGTAAATGTGGTTCATTAAAACACATCTGGGCGGTCCAAACAAATGTAGTTCATACATATTACATAACGTGATTTTATTACATAAAACTGATCAGATTTTGTGCCTTTAATCCTTCGGTTGCTACAAAGACCAGCATGTGACGCCCGGTCTGACATCTCAGTGACACCCGATCTGACGTGTCAGTCAGTGTCATGCGGCATGCGACACAGGTAGGTGAGCTGCAGCATCTGTATCTTGCCCCGGTCAAGCTTGACCACGCCCTCGTTGCCGTCGATACTGAGTAGGGAGCCGGTACACTCTCGCTCCTCGCCGACAATCACCTTCACCTGCAGACACAAGCACACTCAGTGGCATGAACATAAATAGCAGGTAATTAATCATGACGTAGCAATTCCCTTTGTAACGTCACAGCTCATTCAGGTAAACAACAAACACGAAGTGGTGATAATAAACTTTATTTAGACAAATCAAATAACTTTCATTTTACATATCCAAGGTGTGTTTAGTTTACCTGGTAGAGGCTTTCATCAACGTGTCACGTTGATTTCATCAGTACCTATGACGCTTGATGACGTCATCGTACACGTGAGGCAGAAAGCCTCTACCAGGTAAACTAAACACACCTTGGATATGTAAAATGAAAGTTATTTGATTTGAAAATGAACTGTCCTGAAGAATGTTCAGTAATTTATTTAGACACTTTTATCCACAGTTTGGATTCGTATCCAAGAGTGTTTACGGTGCATGCTTTATGATTAAAATACTAAGACTAGACACTAAAATAGTAAGATTAACAGAACTACTAAGACTTACAATAATACTGAAAAATATGACTAATAAAAAAGACCATAACATTGCTAAGACTAGGCTAATGCTTGGCTAAAGTGTATTGTTACAATGCCTAAATCCATTAATATTATTTAAGATGTGCTGTTCTATTTAAGTTGCACTGTTTTTTGTTTCTCTCACACAAACGGAAATAAAATTCAGAATTACATGTATTGTAGAAAGAGGCTATACAAAATACCCTCAATATAGTAATTATGATATATGATATGCGTACTATTGTCTATGTATTCCTTTATCACGACTGTTCTAATAAACCATCTGAAATGCAAGTTCTGGTCTAAGCAACCACGTCGACGTCATCGAATTCAAGTTCAAAGCTCCACAAGCAGGGCCTATTGTGCTCAGTGCACAGGACGGGATATACAAGACAACACTAACATTTCTTATTCGACTTCGTTCTAACAATGCAGGTCTCGACATTGACACTGGCTCGCTGGCCCGGAACCCATTTTAAAGGCCGTCGGGCCAGTTCGGGCCACACAAGTTTTGATATTTTGTTGGACCAGCTACTATGTTCCGTTCGACAAGTAGTCGGACTTTTTCAACGACGACATGTCATAAGAGTTCCACGGCCACAAATTCGACGTAACCCGTAAAGCCGGACGCACACGGCACACAAAATTGTTTTTCACGATCAACGTTAACCGCAGACGTCTGAAACGAGTGGTGCACCCAGCGAACGAAAACATGCGAAACAAGACAAGTAGCGCCGCCAAACTGTGAAGTCTCATTATTACAAAATGGCAGCATCCATAAAAAAGAGAAAAACTATTTTGGCAGCGCTTCTTATAATGCGAATTCATCGCCGGCGACGAAATATTTATGTCACGTGCCTGGTATTCGTTCGCTGATTGGTTAATCGTCGACCGATGTTTCGCAAGTAGCAAGTTTTTGTTTAGCAGGCAACGCACACAGTGAAACACATCGGGGCGAAACACCTAAAGGCTAAACGTGTTTTTGAAATCAAGCATGGTTTGATTCGCGTAACACGTTTCGCTAACAGCGCGTCACTGCTGCTTGCTACCGGGAAGAGGTTAAACAACTGAAAGAAAACTAAAACAAGTTAATTTACGGCAAAGTTTTTAATCAGTTTTTGAAAGAAACAATGATCATTCGAATAAATAAACCACTCACGGAAGCACACGTGCAGCTTACGTGACCATTAATTGGCGAATGGGATACAACAAATATTCTATAGATATATTTAATTGTGATGATGCCAGAGACGAAACATTGAACTATGTTTACACATGTAATGGCCCGTGATGTAAAGATGACAGAATCGTTTGATCAAAATCAAGCAACGACAGATGTGCTGGACTTCATTGTTGAGAGCACAACACAAGAAGCCAACTGTGATCTGACAGTACATCACCAAGATAATAATAGCAAACTTGACAATGTGTGCAGTTCAACATTTACACGCCCATGTAAAGGAAAATTTGGGGACATTCCAAGGCTTACAACAAGAAAGGAAACAAAACGATCGCTGCGTGTGGCCACCCCTCCCCCAGTCGAGCCACACTACAGTTCTCTGTGTGAAAGGTGTAAAGCCAGATCACTTTAAAGGATGATGCCTGCAGATTTGCAACCTCAACGTGATCCGTACTTCCATCAGATGAACATGGCATGGCAATTGTGCCGTTCCCCGCCTACACAGCTCGAAAGCGACCATTGACCAGGTTGGAATGCCTTCTTCACGAGGCGAACGCCAACAGTGCCAGCCACATGTATTGGATATGGCCCCATCATTTCTTCTAGTCCAACAGATCCTAGCATAGTACACAAAGGCTTAGAATATGCAGTAAAGTTAGCCAACAAGTTTGGGATGAACCACACAGTAGTCATGGCTGACCAAGCTTTGTGTGAGATTGCTTTTGGGTTACGAGAACAAGCACCCCCTGACGATGATACTTACCGGAATCTCATTCTCATGCAAGGACAGTTTCACCTCGCTGGAAACTACATGATTGCAGTTGGGAAAATAATGAGAAACAGTGGTGCTGAAGACATCCTTTCCTGCACGCATTCTCAGGAAAAGATGATACAAACTTCATCTATGACATTGGCAAAACCAAAGTGCTAAAGATTCGCCACCAGTTGAACTGCAAATCATTAGCTCCATATGGAGATGATAACAACTATGAGGTTACAAATCAACTCATAACAGAAGCCAGGAAAGTTTTGATGAATTTGTATGGTGGGCAGATATTCACATCTCTGGCAGCACTTCATGCACATCTGTTCATCAGTGGAGAAAATCCAAGGATTTAAGAGGGTTGCCACTGACGGATAATGCATTCAAGCAGCATCTGCTAAGATCCCTTTTGGTAGCTCTTGTGTAGAAAAAAGCCCAAGTCGCTATTCCAATGTTGTCCCTTACTCCCGCATTTGCCTGGAAGTTGGAAGATGGAAGATGGGTATCACACATTTGCCTGGAAGATGGGTATCACACATTTGCCTGGAAGATGGGTATCACACATTTGCCTGGAAGATGGGTATCACACATTTGCCTGGAAGATGGGTATCACACATTTGCCTGGAAGATGGGTATCACACATTTGCCTGGAAGATGGGTATCACACATTTGGAGCCAATATCCATTCCCAGAACTCACACAATATCTTACAAGTTGGAGATGTGTTGTAAACAAATGCACTCGGAACTGTTCTTGCACTAAATCTCAAGTGCCATGTTGTGTTGCTTACAAATGTGTAGGGAAAGAAGTCAAATGTGGGTGCTTAGTCTCTCTTAGAACTCGTGCTGAAAGCAATGGCTCTGACGAGACTGGTACAGACAACTGATGACAATGTTTAAGATTTTTTATATTTTGAATCATCTTATCAAAAAAATTTCTTATGAAGCACGTCAATATTATTCGTTGCTAGATGTTGATTCAGTACTCACTCTTAAATCATGTTTAGGAGGAAAGTGGAAATGGTGCACTTCATGAAATCCAGTCCGATTGGTGTCATGTCATGGTCACACAACAATTAGGGGTGAGGTACATGGGTGGTGTTCAGCATTATTTTACAATTTTGTTGTACTGTTCAACAGATAAATGAATGGAGATTATTGTGATATATTAACCATGGCTATTGAGTACATATTAAGGTAACAACGAAACTGAAGTTCCTTTTTCGATATATTGTTCAATGTTTTCTCTGGCTTCCTCAAAAATAACCATATCTATAGGATATTTGTTTTCTTTATTTATCCTCATGATTCCGGATATTTTGATACCAAATGTAGCTTTGTACCTCTAATTCTACTCAGTAACTGTGTAAATTTGGAAATACCAATTATGACAACACGGCCACTCCGAGACCCCATAGGTCTGAATGAAATACAATTTCCAATGTGAAGCCAACTGATATGAGAGGGTTGCCCCTTGAAATATTATTCAGGAAGGTTTGAAGTTTAATAAAACACAGGGCAACCAAAAATAGCACGAGGTGTCCACAACCTTCAAAATTAGGACCCATGCTCCCCGACTATATCCGTGTTTTATACGATTGTTCAAAGTTACAATATCTTCAACAAACATCTGCAAGACTGCCGTTGACATCTCCAAATGGCGAATTATCACACATTTAGTTATATATATATATATATTGGCTGTGTGTGTAAAATTGTGGATTGTATTATTTGGCTAAGTCGCTTTTTCAAACAAAATTATAACTTACAGCAACAACATCATAGGTAGCTCCACCGAGTTATTTTTCCTCATTGTATGATGCTCTTAACATTCACTGGTTTGTTCTGCTGCTTTGGCAGCCAAAAACAGATTTTACAAACTATCCACAAAATAAAATGCAGTTGACCCCACAAATAACCAACAAATTGTCATTCACATAAAATGTTCTGTTGATCCATCACAATGCAACCACGCCATGAACCAAGTTTGCTAACCAGAAAGCCGATTTACTGCAACATTCTTACTGAAATTATCGGCAATTGTGCTAACATGATTTTAATGAATGTCTTCCGTGTCTCGAAGAAGGAAGTGGAAACAGCATACATGCCGAGACATTCCACAGATATGTGCTAGATAATTCTAGCTAGTAGCAAATTAAACTGACTTGTAAACAATGTCTCTGTCTGAGATACAGATGTAACACCACCGAAAAATATGATTACAAGTATAAAGTTTGATTGTTTTTGATCGTAAAGTCATCTTATGTAGTGTAAACTATATTTTTTTAACATCTTCACAGCCCAACTGTGTTTTAACAAACCATAATTTTATTTCATTTGACTATTATCTGTTTATGAATATCGACAATGTCATTCAGCATGCAATGTAAGTAAACATGATATTTGAGTTGAAACATTCAAATTAGACAGATAACGGTCAACTAACATGAAAAACGTTTTTCATTAAAACATATTTGGGCAGTCAAGATGTTAGGACAGATACAGTTTATACAATATAATGACTTTATGATAACACCAATTGGACTTCGTACCTTTAAGTTACGGTTACCATCATGGACCTTGTCGGGCCCACGATGGTTACAACAACAAACGTCACCACAACAAACGTCACAACAAACGTCACAACAACAAACGTCACCACAACAAAAGTCACCACAATAAACGTCACAACAACAAACGTCACCACCACAAACGTCACCACAACAAATGCACCCATCCAGCCTTCCAGGAAATTACCTCCCCGGTTGCACTGGATGTCCACATAACCGGGAATAGCAATCACAACATGACACAGGAAACACAATCAGGCTGATTATGTTGACAGATCTGTATAACCGTGGTGACTTTATGGCTAAATGTCCAGGGGACTCATCTGCTCCACAAGCAATATCATAAACATGAGATAGTGAACAGGTTTAACAATGACATCATCATCATAAACACAACTGATTGGTGAATGCACAAGGTGTAAATGCATAAAGATTGCGAGTGGTCACAAATTAACATGACCAACTAACAACATGTTTAGTTATCACAAAATAGTTTTTGACTTTACATCTTGCATCATGCAATATGAGACAGTGAACGCATTTAATGAATGACATCTGTGTTTTCTATCACCGTTTGTAAATGCATAAAGATTATGCGTGGTCCCAAATAACATGACCAACTAATAAGACATTTAATTACTTTATCTTACATCACACAAATTTAATGAACTAGATAAGATATTTTTGTTCCCTATCCTAAACAAAACTGATGTTGTAAGTTAATGTAAATATCATTCTAATAGGAGTCTTGACAACGGCACAAGTAAACATGTTATTATATTACTCCATTGAGAATTAATGCTCTTTTGTGTTTTCAGTTTCGTAGAGAATGCTATACCTGGTAAAATAATAGACTCAATACAACTAATAATGTTCCGTAACGTTGAATGAGCCAAATGTGAATCACAAACCCAATATTACTATTGATTGTTGCCACAAAAGTAGCTTCCATTACTATCAGTGATGGCATACGAAAGTAAAACTTTTATAAATGGTTAAAATTAATTAAAATATCAAACATGTCTTTACGATACATGTCACTGGATAATGCAAAGATGTGTTACCTTACAGTGTTACAGTTTAACTTGACAACATGTAAAGTCCCAATAGTAGATATTTACATCTACAGTGGAACCTCAGTCATGGTCACCCCAGTAATACAGTCACCCCACCATTATGGTCACCCCAGTAATACAGTCACCCCGCCATTATGGTCACCCTGGGACAGTCCCAAATGATTTCCACAGTAAAAGATAGGACATTAGTCCCGCTAATCCGGTCACCTCGCCATTCAGGAATACGGTCAGTAACCCAGAGCAAAACGTCAAGATTGCCTGCTGATTAACCCCGCATTTACGGTCAGTCATAGCCGAAAAGCCAAGATTTGGCGGCTGCAAAGACAAGCAGCTGTGGGCCAGCTGCCGTTCCATCAAAGGTGATGTCAATATGAAGCCATGCACTGGCTTCTGCGTGTTTACACAGTGACCAGTTAACTTCAGAAAACAATGCAAGAAGCCTGACACCAGTCATTTTAGTTAACACTTTGAAGGCGCCAGAGACAGCTCAGTCATGGACGCTAACAATAGAACACTGTGTATTAGTAGATGCCCTATTGTTTGTTTAAACACCAATGAGCACTTGTAGGGATAGCAGGCCCTAGAGGTGGCAAAATGTTGCAAAATAAGTGGCATAACGAACCAAAACAAAATGGACAGCGAAAAGACTTGTTAGGAACGAGCTTAGTTTAAAAGCAAAGCTCGATGTAATCAGAGATAGCAATTGCAAAAGCCATCGGCAGTTAGCTGAACGGTACAGTATCGGCTGATCACAAGTTGGGAACATTTTGAGAAATAAAAGGAAATATCTCGATGCATTTGAGAACAACAAACAAGCCAGCAGAAAGCGACAAGCTATCAACATGGCATTCAACGAAATTGGTGTAACTTGCATTACCGATTTTGAGATCGACTTTGTATGGACGCTTACAAATTCTAATAAATATCTTGTGTGATTGGATAACATGTGGTACATGTATAATAAAACGATGTGATATTGTGGAACAAAATTCAATAATCCTCTGATACGCCCCAAAATAAAGCGTGGTGCCTCTGGTGGATAACTTTTGTTTGATCCTGAACAGCAAGTGCCACCTTACTCCAGTGTCCCTATTCACTATTAAGTCACCTCGCTGTTATGGTCACTGACGCAGTCCTGTGGGTGACCATAATACCGAGGTTCGACTGTACAGTGGGGCATTGTAGTTTGGTGGTTAGAGCACTGTCAATCACCCCACATTGTCTAGTTCTTACGGAAGAGACACTAAAAGCCGTTGGTCCCTTCTACCTGGTGTCTATGCCAGGGGAAGTAAAAGATCCCACACAAGGAGTTAATGTGTAACCTGTCGTGGACTCAAAGAATGGAGGTCTATATCTCTAACCCACCAAGTAGGTGGGTGGGTGGTGGGGTAGGTATGGTACGAATGCACCCAGCTTGACGATACTGTAGTCTTATAATAAATTACTAACACAGGGGCACAAACTGAAAGGAAAAGTAGAAACAGAAAGTGAATAATCAAAACAAGTTCTACGCACCCTGTCTCCTTTCTGGGGCACCACGGGCTCCAGATGTTCGCTGGCCACGCTCACAACCTTGTCTTCCTCCGGGATGTACAGGGTACACATCCCTCCCTGACAGACACAACAAATTGGGTCATCACTTCATTGGTACATTCAACAAGGGTCCGTACACTAAGGGAGATATCAAATTCAAGGTCATTTCAAGGCTACTGAGGAGAAAAATAAAGGTTCCTTTCATAGCTTATTATGGTATGCAATCACACAAAACAACTGATATCTGCAGAAAAAATTACTTAATTCCCAAAGAACGGCAATATTGGAGCGTTTTAGAGTGTTTTTGCCATGCGCACACAAGTTATTTTTACGCTGCAATCATGACGTAGATGCACAGACAAGGCACCCACCAACAGCTACTAGTCTGCAATTAAATTGAAAAAAATAAACACAAGGCTTTTTTAAAACTACTTGACAAAATTCAAGGAATGCAAAGGTCTTGAATTAGGACCAATCAAATTCAAGGCTTTTCAAGACTTTAAAGGCTGCTATGGTTCCTTTTCAATATTGCACAATGCAGCATGGGAAAGTCTTAGATACTCAGTGTGATGAGGTAATGTGTGGAGAGACTGATTAAGCACCATGTACCCCTTTTTCAAAACAATGAAGCAGTTTTATTCATAAAATTAATAGCCTTCTTTTTAATTAAAACAAAACAAAAGTCATGGTTTTGGGGCTATGCACCTAAGAGACAATAAAAACTAACCACGTGTAACTAAAATCAAGAATATTACACCACTGGTTTACTCAGAATATGCTCTACAAGTTTGAGATTCTGGTTGTTTCTCCGGTTGACTGAGGGCTGATATGTTAACCAGCGAGATCAATAAGCGCATGCACAGTTCTATGAAAATCCGGTAACCTAGATAATTGTGACGTACTAAGGGAGGCCGGTATACCCAGAACCAACGCAGTCTCAAACAAACGTGCTATTTTCTCAGAAAGAGGACTAGTTTAGAAAAACAAAGGCCACAATATGCTACATAAGTTGAGTTTTGACACAAACAGTATAGCCATATCGTAATGGCAAATTTAGGAATAGGTGTATACAAATATATTTTCATTTGGCGAGCAAATTTTGCTAGATTTTGACACTCCTGACGTAGGGTTATCTAACAATATGGCAGGGCCCATGAAATTACAATGCTATGTGTTCAACAAGGTTTTTCCAGTAAACCACTGGCGTGACATTCTTAATTGTAATTGCAAATGGTTATGTTTTAGTAACTCTTATAAGTGCATCTTATAAACCATCACTGTTGTTTCCCTTTAAACAGCTGATTTCTAGCAGTGATTGCAACAAATCAAAATGACACCCATAAAACACATCTTATTTATTGTTCTTAGACCACGTCCATTTCCGAATACTTCACATTAAGAAAACGGCACGTTTTTATTTGACAGCACACCTAACAACACGTCAGCGTAACAGTGATTTGTGGGAGTGAGGGGCATTACAGGACTAGTCGAAGCATCACAGAATATTATGATTAGAGAGGCCAGGGTGAAAGGTAACTAACTTTTCCTTTACATAATTGTCCAGCAGCCTAGAATTAATGCTTACAACACTATTTGTGCCATTTACTGTACAAAGTACAATGTTACCCCACTAACACTTCCACATACGACATGGCTGGTGATCTACAGCCCCGCCCCTGTTAAAGATGCCCTGTTGAAGCTGCCCTCACCGAGATGCTGCGAATGACGCCTATTTGATGAATGAGACTAGCGTCGTCATGCGTCACTTTGATCTTCACTTCTATCTCCGTCGCGATCCACTCAATGGCCCCTGGTTCCAATGCTGACAAACAAACACAGTTTTATAACATATCCTATCGCCAATAATTTAATGTGTTTTCATCAGCTAAAGGTACAAAGTCTTATTGTTTTTACTGTAAAAGCGTGTTATATGGTAGAAACTATATCTATTCTAATATCTGTCCGAAGGTGTTTCAATGACCACATTTTAAAATGAACTTTTAAAACACATTGGGGTGGGCAAGATGTTAGAATAGATACACAGTCGAACCTCGCTTTAAGATAACCTTGGCAATATAGCCACCTCGCCATTATTTCCATAGCAGTTAAGTGTTGCACATTGAGTCCTGCTAATACGGTCACCTCACTATTCAGGTCACTTTGGCTCAGTCTTGAAGGTGACCTTAATAGTGAAGTTCTAATGTGGTTTATACTATAACATTATTTTACGATACAAATGATCAACTTCTGCACCTTTAATAGCGGAGAATGAAGGTTGTTGTGTACTGTCAGGATGGAACATATGCACTCTAGTTTGGTTAGGGTAGCATCAAGTAAGAATGTAACCAAACTGAAAATGCATTCCTAACAGAAAAATGTCTTGAGCTCAGATTTCTCACTTTTTTATTTCTTTTTTTTAAAGTTTTGTACAGATCCGTTAACAAAAGTATGAAAGGCCATTTACATTCACTTCAGCATAAGAACTGTTCTGGATACGAAATATATGTGATCAAGTTTCACTTGTGGATCACTTTCGTTTGGGGCACCCAGTAGCAACATTTTGACGGAACAATAAACACTTTGCATGAGCATAACCTTGTTAACCAGATCATCATAACCTTGTTAACCAGATCATCATAACCTTGTTAACCAGATCATCATAACCTTGTTAACCAGATCATCTTAGATATACTGCATGGGTTGGGTTTGCGGGAAGTCCTCCCAAAAAAAGTGACTAAGACAACTGGTTGAAATTTTTACTATGAATGATAGTTGGCTGCAATGAGTGATTTTGAACCAAATGCTAAGTGTCAAAAGGACACAAGAGAAAAGGCTTGTGGGGTAAATTTAAACAAGACTTCTTACTGTAAATCAATGTTAAAAACCATATTTATATAAAAAATATTATTGTTCAGCTTCTTTGCACAATTTGATATTGATATTTTAAAGAATAAAAACTATAAAGCCTGGCAACATCTGTACACTAAGAGGCTGATATCCTACAACATATCATCAGACATGTGGGGTGGAGCTTGAACGTTGACTCACCTCCCCCTGGAGTCTGGGGGGTAAATGGTGCTCCTGGGGTCATTGGGCTGTAACCAATCGGTGATGGGGTACCGGCTCCATATCCAATGGGAGACGGTGTTCCCTGCATCCCTGAAGGACTGGGGGTGAACGGAGCAGGACTCTGGGCTGCAAGATGACACGATATGACATGACATGACCCAACATGACACAACATGCACTATCGTCAATACACACAATATAGCTTACAGGAAGATACAACCTCCACTACTACTAGCAGCCACAAAGGTACATCATTTCTGTAGAAAACAGTTTTGTAAAAATCAATCTGGCTTCCATACAATATGTGATATACATGTTAACATAGGCACACTGCCTACCAATGGCTAGTGGACTATGTATTACTTATATAACTGTCTGAATGCAAAAGTGGTTCAAAAGGTTGCTTTTAGGGAAAATCTTGCGATTAGCGAATGCCCATTTTGAATCTCTGGACACGCTGAGAGTAAACAACATCCCTGACATGTCACAAAGAAAGAAAGATTCTTCAAGAATTAGGTTCTGAAATGAGATTTAAAGAATACAACGGATCATTGCCAGACATGGAAACCACATATGCAGGAAGGGTTGTTGTAATTTCATGTTTTGTACTAAAACTACAAAATTTTTGTAGATAATTGTGGCATTTTATTATTAAAATTTTACCACACAATCATTTTATAAAAGAATAGCCAATCAATGTATATATTTGTACAGACTCAAGATCTACATCAATGTATGTATTTGTACAGACACAAGATCTACATCAATGTATGTATTTGTACAGACGCAAGATCTACATCAATGTATGTATTTGTACAGATGCAAGATCTACATCAATGTATGTATTTGTACAGACACAAGATCTACATCAATGTATGTATTTGTACAGACGCAAGATCTACATCAATGTATGTATTTGTACAGACGCAAGATCTACATCAATGTATGTATTTGTACAGACACAAGATCTACATCAATGTACGTATTTGTACAGACGCAAGATCTACATCAATGTATGTATTTGTACAGATGCAAGATCTACATCACTGTATGTATTTGTACAGACACAAGATCTACATCAATGTATGTATTTGTACAGACGCAAGATCTACATCAATGTATGTATTTGTACAGATGCAAGATCTACATCAATGTATGTATTTGTACAGACACAAGATCTACATCAATGAAATCTAACCGAACCAATTCACATCACTTGCAGGACAGTCTTCTGGAGGGGTGCTTATAAATCATAAAATGTCACCTTGGTAACCAACAGGTGATGGCGCCACCTGGTGATAAGGTGAGTAAGCACTGCCAGGTGTCTGGGGCGTGTAGGGTCCCTGGGGTGACGGCATGTCCAGCTGGTACCCTGGGGTGGTTGGGTTGGGGGTGTAGTCTGGCGATGGGGTTGACTCGTCAAAGTTGTAGTCGAAGTCGTTGCCCCTGTATAAGCAGGTCAAGAATGAGTTAAACAAAAGGAAAAAAAAAAAATTAAAATACAGAAGTTTGCAAGCCTGTCTAAGAAAATGCCAATCTGTTGACTCCATCCTCAACTCAATAATTAGCCCACTGCGAATCAGGTTTGTTGACATTCAAATTTGTAGTGTGAGGAGAGTTGAAGTAATATGAGCAGTCGGTTTGACAAAAGCGCATGCACAGATCACTTCCACCAGTGTGGAATTTTGACCAGACCTGCTCAAATTTTTTTTAATAGTTTGTCACGATTTCACCAAAACTAAATAAACAATTTGCACAAACTAGCATGTCGTAGTGGATACAAGATAGGTTCAATTATCCGTGAAACGAGTCTGAAACAACACGGGTGAAAAAAAAAACGAACAGAGGAAGAACCTGAAACAAAACTGAATTAATTAACAACAGATTTTTTTATCATACATGCTCATGACAAAGTATTCATTTTATAATTAATAACAACAATATCCATTGGTGATAATACCATGGAACATTGCAGACATGCAATTAATATCATAACTATAAAATAAACACATTTTTAGGCTCATTTTACACAATGCATAAATAAATTGTATTTTTCATATTACAAAAACATTTAAAACAAGTGAAATTAATTAATTAAAAGACAATTTCTTAAATAAACAAGCTACAAGTACAACACAAAGCAACAAACATTCATCATAATCACCAGCGTGACGGACAAACATGCTTACCTCGCTGGAGTGTTGGCGTTCGATGGATCCCATGCACTAGCGCGCCCTGGTGTCATGGAGCCCGGCTCATGTAAGGGTGTCTGTCCACCCCCATAGTGGGGCGTTCTACTGCCATCGTACAGGGGCGTCTGTGACCCATACATCGGTGTGCGTGACCCGTACATTGGGGTCATGCCAGATGACGTTGGTGTGCGGACATATGTTGACGTTGAACCACCTACCCTCTTGCCTCTGTTACACAGAAACACAGATATTACAATAAGTATAACGAAAAACAAAATAAAACTAATAACAACAATGCAAAAACTCATTCATGGTCAACACAATGTAAATATCATTGCAAACATTATGGCAGCTTAATTACAGATATAACGTAAAACATTATGGCAGCTTAATTACAGATATAACGTAAAACAATTAACAAGAAAAACATAAGAAACATTGTGATTTTTTTTAAGAATGAGCATCTTTGTTTGGAACGGTGTATTCTTTGCTGACATGATAATTTTGTGAATATTTTAAGACTGATCGGGCACGTGTCATCGTGGATACATGATTGTTTTGCAATAGAGTGCCGCCACATGTGGTATCATATTATCCACCAGAGGTGCCACAGATTATTTTGTGTAGGCGCAGACAATGCCACGTGAAATAAACCCACTCCAGCCTTGTCCCAAGTCTAGTAAATCAGATCCAGATCTAACCCTACTTTGTTAAGTCATACCTATAACATACCCTATCTCAGACTGACATCACAATAGCCCATATGACAACCAGAAAACATTATGGCAACAGTGCCCTAACTACTCACGAGACGGTGCTAAGACGAGACCGGTCGACCGAGATCGTATTACAGTTGCTGTGGAGTTCTATGCGGGCTGTTGTCTCGGTCGCGTCCTTCACAATGCCAATGTAACCTACATGTAACACGCCACAGGACAGTAACAGAATATTCCAGAATGAAGCTAAGCACTCTTATTGTATTATCCACGCACACCCACATACACGCACGCACGCATGCACAGGGACAACGACATGGACACCGACACACATACACACACAAAATGGCCTTTACATGGGTGGGAGCCCATGTGGCTTTGTTAAGCCACGATCACTGGTCGTTGGGTGATGTACTAATATAATATCAGTTGCAATCAGATGTGGAGTTGTGAGAGCAAAGACGTAAATTGGTGCAAATCACTGTAACAAGACATTTGCAAAACGTATGATTCTTCACCATAAAGGTTCAGTTCAGTTTCGCAGCTGCTGGCGTGTGTACAATTGCTGGGTTGCCGACAGAAGCCCTTATGGGCATGAGGCTCATAAATGTAAAGTTCGTTGTACATGCCCTTCTACGACAGAAGCCCCACCGGACACTTGTAACCTGAACACATGTCTTCTAGGAGAGAAGCCTTTCCGGACACTTGCCCTTGGGCATGTGTCTTCTATGACAGAAGTCTTTCCAGACACTTGCCACCTCACACACGCACGCATGCATGCCGCACACTTGTAACCTGAACACTTGTCTTCTAGGAGAGAAGCCTTTCCGGACACTTGCCCTTGGGCATGTGTCTTCTATGACAGAAGTCTTTCCACTTGCCACCTCACACACGCACGCATGCATACATGCATGCCACGCACGCACGCCCGCCCGCCCGCACGCACACACATTATTATAAAAATATTACTGGCAGATCAGCATAGTTTGTCATGCCACAGTGAATTTCTGACATTTAACAAGTCCTACCAATTCAATTACCAATTATGTTGGCCTCACGATAAGCCAATGGCTTCCTTGTCCAATTGCCATATCGCCATATCGCATTGGATAGAAATCTTGTTAAATTCACGAAATATGATAACAATGAACAAGACACAAATACTTTCAAATAACGTCACATCAAGTGAAATATCAAGATAGAAAGCATACCCTTGTATGGACCCTGTATGATGCGCACGGTCTGTGCAATGAGATCCCTATCTCTGCGGTCGCCACTACCCCTGCCACGGCCAGCACCACCACCGCGTCCGCCACCACCCCCACTACTTGGGTGGCTAGGACTTGCCAGGGAGATTCTGGAAGACGCGAAACCCTGGGTAGGCAGGGCAGTGTTCGACTGAAACACACAATCACAGACATTAGTGGGGTGCAGATGGTACATATCTTCGTATTAACAACAATTGCATAAGCTGCACAATACTATTAACTATGGGAAACGTGGGTCCGAAAATAATACTTGCCATGGAATTTTTACAAAATTGTTTGACTTTTCTTTGAAATTTGTTTGTAGCATTTATTTTATTAACGTTGTAAATGTACTGTCAAAATAAAAAACAAAACACGATTATTTTGCGTGATGCCCATCTTTGCCAAGTCTGTTTTATAATCAAAGTGTTGTTTTTTCAGATTTAATGCCTAAATTCCAGCAATTCCAACAAGGTGCACCTCTTTGGTTGAATTCTTGGTAGAAACTATTAAAAATTTCTCTGAAGGTGTATAATATTCCCAACTATAAACAAGACCATTTCTGGCTGACTCATGCATGAATACTTTATATATATATATATATATATATATATATATATATATATATATATATATATATATATATATATATATATATATATATAGTAAGGTAGAACGGGGCTGGTTGTAACAATTTCAGCATTGTATCATTTGTAGGAGATAGTATTAAGTAAATAGAAAATTTAATTATGCTAAATTGGAAAGACATATCTCCATCATTGATTGGTTCAATGCTTAAATTCATGAAATGTGGGTTTATCCAAGCTATTACTTGCTCTGGATCAGGGTAAGTTGTAACATGCAACAGGGTAAGTTGTAACATAATTTGTTGTATGATATATGGGGTAAATTAATAACGTATAAGTGTTACATGATGGTCATACGCAGCTAGATGTGAGTTCTGCCTATTTATGTCTCGCTACCACACACAGTTTGTGAGGACACAGTGATCATCAACCAGCAAGGGGTGTACATGTCAATGGATTCAGGGGAAAGGAAGCTGACCAAACATCTCTTAGTTCCTTACAGCTGATGTTGTACTAAACATTTCTCACCATATCCCAAAAACAGTGGACTATTCTCTTTAGGCACCCTAGTCCTCTTAAAGATTGACCTCGAGGCTCTTCAAAATGTGTTTCCACTGTATTCTGATAGCTTTGTATATTATTCATAAAGTCCACTTTTATATACCTCTAAATCACGTTTATTCATGGATAAAACATGCCTCTTTCAAGTAATAAATCCCATTTTTCAACCTTTGACGGGTGTTTGCAAAAAACTTTGTTTTCCGATTTGGAAACATCATATCTCTGGTAATAATGACATATCTCTGGTAATAATGACATATCTCTGGTAATAATGACACTACACCAAATTTTGATGGATGTGCTCCTTTATCTATGAAGGGACCTTTTTTTCTTTAATGTATAGTTTTTGTGTGTTCTTAGTAGTCGTAATGGAAAATGTAGTGTTTTTATCAACAAAAATAAAAATTAAATATGAAGTAATGGCAATACATTAAATATCTCTTTGTAGTTGCATAAAATGAGGTGTTGTAAATAAGAAACTGAAAGAATTACATTGATACCTGAATTATTGGTAGAGTTACATGAGTTCATGTATTTTGGCAGGAGAATCTTGGTGCAGCAGTGTTTTGAATTTGGTGCAGTGAAATGCCAGAAAAAGTGTGGAATATTGATTAGAATAAGTATTACTATTACATATATATTATACATAAACTTATTATAGACACATATTAGGAAAAAGTTTTTGTTAACATTTAGTCAGAGACAGTATTTTAGCATAAGTTAGTCCCAGACTCCGGCAGGGAAGTCAACGAGTGAAAATAGGATTTGTTTACAGTTAGAGAATTAAGGTAGCAAAGTGAATTGTCAGAAAGAGTGGAATATTAATTAGAATAAGGATACTATTACACATATATTATACATAAACTTGTTATAGACATATATTTTCTTTTTGTTAACATTTAGTCAGAGGCAGTATTTTTGAGGTAGCAATTCCCGGACTCAAATTCAATGAGTGATAAAAGGGGTTTGTTTACAGTTCATGAATTAAATTGGTGTATCAAACAATCAGTTACGTTATTGAATATATATGAGATAAAGTGATAAATTTACATAAATTACATAGATAAGGTAATATCTGACATAGTTGTAGTAAACATTTTCGATAAAAAGCAACTAACAGCAGGATTTTAGTAGATAGAACACAGTTAGCAAGTATATTATTGTAAAAATTAAATTAAAACATAAATCATCCAGTTATTTAATTATTTAATAATAAAGTGTTCTTTTGAACAGAAAACAGTCTTATTCAAGGCTAACGTAGCAAAGTGAAAACACCGTAAACAACATTAATCTAACGAAGCAAAGGAGATGGGAGTGAAGGAGACAGGAGGGAAAGAGATGGGAGGGAAGGCGACCGGAGGGAAGGCACCAGCAGCGAAGGCACCAGGAGCACAAGATAGCCAGGAGATGGAAGGGAAAGGTGTCATGTTGATGGGCAAGACGGAGATGGACAACATGCTGCCAGATGACATGACTGCAGGACAGAATGCGACAGAAGGGATCCGACACAACAGTTACTCTTAGGTAGTGATAGAAGAAGTGAGGAGGAGAGCAAGGGTGTTTGTGGGGGGCTCGATAGGTAGGAAGACTGACAGAGCGCTAAACATGTGGGGCGACGTGGTGGTTTGCTTTCCAGGGGCAAAAATAGAGGCTGTCACAGAGAGGCTGGATAAATAGTGGGTCCGGGCAAAGGAGGTTCTATTTTAGTACATGTAGGGACTAACAATGCAGAGAGGGAGGGTATAACTGCCATAGTTAGGAAATACAGGCAGTTAGAACAGCTAAGCAGATACGGGTTGAGCAGATAATTCTGTCAGGGATTCTACCGGTAATGGGAAGCAGGGGTCAGAGATATCGAAATTGCCGGAGGATGGCAATTAACATGTTAGTTCAGCAACTATGTAGGGAAGATGAAGTTGGATTTGTGGGGATGTTTTGTTGGGAGGGCTGATATGTACATGAAGGATGGGTTTCATCTTAGTGGAAAGGTTGCAGCAGTGTTTGCTGATGAACTATCAGCAGCAGTCGACAGTGGCTTGGGAAGCTTAACAAATATTTTTGGTAGCAAACATTATTTGAACTAGAAGTGCAGGGGTTACTTAGAGGTGCCTCAAACTGGACAAGAGGCCACTAGTACACACAAACTAGTAACAAAATGTTTGAAAAAAATGTTCTGAAGCTAGTTATCAATGTGTGTTTAAATGCAAGGAGCATAGTAAATAAGAAAAACAAATGGTAGAAGATACTGACTCTCACATAATTGGTATAACCGAATTATGGGCCAACACAGACATATCAGATGCTGAATTAGGACTGACAGGATACATAATGTTTATGAGAGATCGAATAGGAAGGGGAAGGGGAGGGGGAGGGGGAGTTATTTTATGTATTCATCATTTTCAGGTTTATGAAATAAAATTAGAAAGGGAAGCAGATTGTGATGAAGCTGTTTGGTGCAATATAGTTTCAGGAAATTCAACATTAACTATTGTATTAGTTTACCGAAGTCCAAACATAAATGAAGAGGATAACACAAAAATACAAAACGCTATACAGGAAGTGAGTAAAGTGGAATGTATTACAATGGGAGATTTTAACCATGGACACATACAATGGAAATATCTAGAGAGTACAGGGGGTGAGGACCAACCGTTTCTATTTTTAATTCAGGATAGCTTCCTTACTCAACACGTGCTAGAACCAACCAGGGGAGAGAATGTATTAGATTTAGTTTTGTCTTCACAAAATTAATTAGTGGACAATATCAAAATACATGAGCCATTGGGTAACAGTGATCATAATCAAATACATTTTGACATCCAAGTAAAATCAGAAAACCAAAATAAAAAATACAGGAGAAACTTCCACAAAGGTAAACATAAAGATATGAGAAAATATTTAGCAAAGCTAGATTAGAATAACATGCTGAGGAATAAGACCACGATTGAATGTTGGAACATTCCAAAATATGAAATTGAGAGTATCATTGATCAATTTGTTCCCTTGAAAAACAAGGAAAATGGTATAGAAACACTTTTCAAAAGAAGCTATTAGAAAAATAGCGTACAAGCAAACTATGTGGAGGGTTTAAAGGCGTACCAGAAAGGATGAAGACTACACAAATTATAAAGAGACACTTAATGCAGCTATGAAAGAAATTAGAAAACCTAAAAGAAGCTACGAGCAAAAATTAGCACGTAGCATAAAAAATGGTAGCAAGAATTTTTATGCATATGTCAGGAGTAAATAAAACGTACAAGACAAGGTTCGACCACTAGAAGACAGTGCTGGAAATATAATATCACAAGGTTTTTTAATGGCGGAAGACCTAAACGGATACTTCAGTTCAGTGTTAACCAGAGAGGATATTAGTTCATTACAAGTTCCAGATGCTAAATTTCAGGAGGCTAAATCGAACTATTTAGGGCAGTTAATTGAAACTCCAGAAATGGTAGGTACGAAAATAAAGGCAATGAAGGACAATAAATCACCTGGCGTGGGGGGAATTCCTCCAAGACTACTAATGGAAACAGTAGAACAAATTAGTATACCACTGGCAAGAGTGTTCAAATTGTCATTAAAAGAGGGAGTGAATCCTTTTGAATGGAAAGAAGCAAACATCACACATGATTTAAAAAGGGTTCAAGAAATAAGTCAGAGAATTACAGACCAGTGAGTTTAACATCAGTGATTTGTAAATTATTAGAAAGGTTAATTAAAGACCATGTGGTGGACTTCCTTGTTAGGTATAAATTATTAAATCCATCTCAACATGGATTCCTTAAAGCGAGGTCATGCTTAACAAATATGTTATGTTTTTTGGAAGAAATCACTAAGTGGATAGACGAGGGATCACCAGTAGATATTATATACTTAGATTTTCAGAAAGCTTTTGACAAAGTGCAACATCAAAGATTACTACTTAAATTAAAAGCCCATGGTATTGGGATGGCATAATCGACTGGATAGAACAATGGTTGATTGACAGAAGACAGCTTGTTGTAGTAGATGGGGAGGTTTCAAACTGGAAATCAATTTTGGGTGGGGTACCACAAGAATCAGCATTAGGACCTTTATTATTCTTAATATATATAAATGAACTGGACGATAATATAACAAGCTACATACTGAAATTTGCACGACACAAAATTGTTTAGAAAAGTTAACAATGATGGTGATAAACAACATTTACAAAACGATCTAGACAAATTAGTTAAATGGTCTGAGAAATGGTGGATATTATTTAATTTTGGGAAATGTAAATGCCTTCATACAGGACATGGGAACTTGGATGTAAACTATAAAATGGGAGATACTGTTCTAGATACTACTGTAAAAGAAAAGGACTTAGGAGCAACAGCAAGTGCTGATATGAAAATTTCACAGAACATTAAAGGGTAATCAAATTCTTAGTTTGTTTTTATCAGAAATATAACATACAAGGAAAAAAGCTAATTATACCTCTATATAAAGCAATAGTTAGACCTCATCTAGAATACTGTATACAAGCATGGAGACCATATCGTAAGAAGGATATATAAACACTTGAAAGATCACAGAGGAGAGCAACTAAGATGATTCCAGAAATGAGAGACCTTAGTAATAAAGAACACCTGAAAGAATGTGGTTTAACAACCTTAGAGACAAGGCGGTTAAGAGGAAATCAAACTGAAGTTTTTAAGATATTGAATGGGTATGAAAATATTGACAGAAATATTTTCGTCTCACTCAAGAAAGATAGTAGAACTAGAAGACATGGGGTAACATTACTCTTCTCACAGACGACAATCAAAGAATGGAATAAATTATCTACAGATTGTGTAACTGCTAGCAGCGCGAATATGTTTAAAAACAAGGTTCACACATATCTCAGGACGGTAGATTACACATAGATTAAAAATGTTGGACTCTCAATAAGTCAATGGCTTCCTTGTCCACTTGCCATCTGGGCCTTTGCCTTGGATGGCAATCTTGTTTCCAAACTACAGGCTGTATGCTATATTTATCATATTTGGTGGCAGTTTTTTGTTGCCATGGAAACGAGGGTCTGGCAGAAATATTTTTCAATCTTTTTTACTCAGTTAGACCCACTTTACAGTTTGGGCTAAAAACAATTGCATTAGCTATGCAAAATCCTATCGGGGTGTCTCCCCTTAACTGAAGGAAGTTTGAAGTTCTACACATGTAAACTGATATTATATGAAATCGTCAAACAATTCAAAATTATAGTTTGATATGGCAGACATCAAATATGGCATCCTTCTGCAATTACTGCATTATTATTCTAGGATAACATGACCGAGATATATGATAGAACATAAGGGCATAACAGTGACACCTGGTGAGTAATATTGGATCACAACTTTCGTTGCTCGGTCCACTGTTACAACCTACCCCTGTTACTTCTAGCCTGGGCTAGCTCTGATGTAAACTTGTAGACTGCTTAGTTATTTTAGCTAAAACACCCAATTTCTGTTTAGCCAAATTGTTTTAATGTGCATCAAGACAACAACATTTATTCTGCTTTTCAGTGAAAATGTTGGTTCAAATGGCTCAAATGGGTAACTTTCGTTTAGCCAAATCTGATGGCACAAATGGCCACTGGTAGCGTTAGCTTAGCTAGCCCAGGTCGCCCCTACAACTTGGTTACTTTGAAGTTGGAGGAATTGGGGAAACACTTTGAGTTAGCCATGTGTTCCATGTTGTAATGTAACGATCTTAATTTGCCATCTTCGTGTATCTATATAATGATGCCGCAATGGCATTCACTTGCTCTACTAGGCTACATTTATAGTGTTAACGTTTTATGTCCATAAACGGATAAAAAAATCACAATTTTTAAAATATGACAGACAACTAACAATGCAGGAAGTTAACAGATATTTACAGACAGAGAAAGGAACTGACATAGGTGACGTTCAGAAGTACATGCAAAACAGAAGCATGTCTACCTTGCTTCCACCAGCCAACACCACGTGTCGAGTCCGACACACGAATATCCCAGCATTCTCTGTCATCATGCGCGAGTGGAGAAAGGCGAAACTGCGGAATAAGTGTCGAATCTCACCGTGCCGACCCTGAACAGAATCAAACTCACACGTGACGTACTCTCCCCTAACTACGAATAGCACTTGGCAGACATTACATGTAAACTGGAACTACTGTAACACCAACTTTCATTGGTTGTGGCAAGAAAACATACTATGAATCCTTTGCAGATTCCCATCCAAAATCACCCTGGTGAATGTAATTTTGTAAAGATTTACAAACCTGTATGCAAAATTACACGAGTACTACACACCCATTGATTGTGTTGAGAATCAACATATCAATGTTTAGATAAACTAAAGACTAAAAGCACTATCACAAAAGCTGTGTTTGTCATAGCGTTCCTACAACCACATTAGTAGGTGGGTAACTTATGGGCCACCAGACGCAAAGAGGATAGGTGGGGTGAGTAACCATCTATAAACACTTTCGGTGATTTTATGCAAAATATTCTGGCTTTAAACATCTGTTACGCAATTAAGTAAGGCAATGTCAAAAACTTGGGTGACAGACAGTTAACATATTTAACACATCAACCATCAGAAATGATGGCTCTCACCACCAGATTGGTTATGTGCAGAAACACTGTGCTGCATAAAGGAGCCTGACGGGTTGAAATAGACAACTGTGGAGAGAACAGTGGCAAGGAAAGGAGAGGCGAGCTGTGCTGCATAAAGAAGCCTGACGGGTTGAAATAGACAACTGTGGAGAGAACAGTGGCAAGGAAAGGAGAGGCGAGCTGTGCTGCATAAAGAAGCCTGACGGGTTGAAATAGACAACTCTGGAGCGAACAGTGGCAAGGAAAGGAGAGGCGAGCTGTGCTGCATAAAGGAGCCAGATGGGTTGAAATAGACAACTGTGGAGAGAACAGTGGCAAGGAAAGGAGAGGCGAGCTGTGCTGCATAAAGAAGCCTGACGGGTTGAAATAGACAACTCTGGAGGGAACAGTGGCAAGGAAAGGAGAGGCGAGCTGTGCTGCATAAAGAAGCCTGATGGGTTGAAATAGACAACTCTGGAGGGAACAGTGGCAAGGAAAGGAGAGGCGAGCTGTGCTGCATAAAGAAGCCTGATGGGTTGAAATAGACAACTCTGGAGGGAACAGTGGCAAGGAAAGCAGAGGCGAGCTGTGCTGCATAAAGAAACCTGACGGGTTGAAATAGACAACTCTGGAGGGAACAGTGGCAAGGAAAGGAGAGGCGAGCTGTGCTGCATAAAGGAGCCTGATGGGTTGAAATAGACAACTCTGGAGGGAACAGTGGCAAGGAAGAGCAGAGGCGAGCTGTGCTGCATAAAGGAGCCAGATGGGTTGAAATAGACAACTCTGGAGGGAACAGTGGCAAGGAAAGGAGAGGCGAGCTGTGCTGCATAAAGAAGCCTGATGGGTTGAAATAGATAACTCTGGAAGGAACAGTGGCAAGGAAAGGAGAGGCGAGCTGTGCTGCATAAAGAAGCCTGATGGGTTGAAATAGACAACTCTGGAGGGAACAGTGGCAAGGAAAGGAGAGGCGAGCTGTGCTGCATAAAGGAGCCTGATGGGTTGAAATAGACAACTGTGGAGAGAACAGTGGCAAGGAAAGGAGAGGTGAGCTGTGCTGCATAAAGGAGCCTGATGGGTTGAAATAGACAACTCTGGAGGGAACAGTGGCAAGGAAAGGAGAGGCGAGCTGTGCTGCATAAAGAAGCCTGATGGGTTGAAATAGACAACTCTGGAGGGAACAGTGGCAAGGAAAGGAGAGGCGAGCTGTGCTGCATAAAGGAGCCTGATGGGTTGAAATAGACAACTGTGGAGAGAACAGTGGCAAGGAAAGGAGAGGTGAGCTGTGCTGCATAAAGGAGCCTGATGGGTTGAAATAGACAACTCTGGAGGGAACAATGGCAAGGAAAGGAGAGGCGAGCTGTGCTGCATAAAGGAGCCTGATGGGTTGAAATAGATAACTCTGGAGGGAACAGTGGCAAGGAAAGGAGAGGCGAGCTGTGCTGCATAAAGGAGCCTGATGGGTTGAAATAGACAACTCTGGAGGGAACAGTGGCAAGGAAAGGAGAGGCGAGCTGTGCTGCATAAAGGAGCCAGATGGGTTGAAATAGACAACTCTGGAGGGAACATTGGCAAGGAAAGGAGAGGCGAGCTGTGCTTCATAAAGGAGCCAGATGGGTAGAAATAGACAACTCTGGAGGGAACAGTGGCAATGAAAGGCGAGCTGTGCTGCATAAAGGAGCCAGATGGGTTGAAATAGACAACTCTGGAGGGAACAGTGGCAAGGAAAGCAGAGGCGAGCTGTGCCAAAGATGGGAGAAAGACATCATGTATGTTTTGGGAACAAGTGTAGAATGAGATCACTATAAGATCAATGCAGTAATGTGATGAACAGGATATGCTAATCAAAGAAGAAATAAAGGTGTAAATATTTAAAGCCCTCTGGTTTGTTGTTTAATGAATGTTTTCGGTTGTTTATGGTGTCATCAGTCGGGTTGTGTGATTTGTCTGTAAGAAAGACTTACGGAGTGCGGCCCATCGATCACGTTGACGACGTCACGCACTTGGATGTTGTTATTTTCAGCGTCAAGTGCAACAGCGCTGCGTGAGTTTGTCTTTCTTGTCACTGCGGTGTGCTTCAGATGAACAACCTATCAGATATACACAGGGAGTTAAACTAAGTCACTCAATATACAGGATTTATTCAAGATTCAAGTCTTACCTAAGTCATGAAAAAACTCCTAACTAAGCTGGCTGCTCTTGGCAACAGACATATCATGCGTGCATGCATCTACGTGCGTGCATCTGTGGGCTATCTGCAGAAGAAGTTTGTAATATGGAACTTTCAAGTTCATTGAATGATTTTGGCTGTGCTGTCATTAGGACAATGAACATAAATAATAACAAGCATTCTCACACAAATCTGAAATCTATGTTGATAATAAATCACACATTTCATAAACACAGTTTTTCATTCAATTTGAAAAGCAATTACTTGAAGACACTGCACAAACACCGACACAGTTAAGCAACATGTCCAGTAGAGTTGATGAGGATTAAATGACACAGAAAGAAGACTTACTTTGCCATACATGTTGAGCACTTGAAAGTTTTCTTTCTCCAGCCTGACAATGACGCCAACCGTCTGCGGGCTGAAACAAGTGGACTCATTATACATAGACTCAACTACAACATGGTCAGGATCAAAATCCAGTCATTATTTTAAGAGTGATTGAAATCAAACTGCAGTATTCTGTGTGTGAAACCTGTATTCCAACTAAGCCGCACACTAAAAGTGACAATGACTTTATTGCCAGGAATTACTAAAATTAATATTTCCATAGTTACAACAACCCACATAAATATATTCCTAAGAAATCACATATCACCAAATTTCACAAAAGAAAACAAAAGTGCAAATTTCTTGACAGCAATAATACAGTTTCAGGCACTCTCCAAAAATTTTTTTTGGGCTATAAAGAACATGTTGGAACAGGGGCAAATTGTTCCAAATATCTGAAGTTCCTTATATCCATGGGTACATAAAACACTACAGACTAGGAAGGGGGTTTCAAAATTGTTCCTTTTAAGTAGATGTTCCTTAGGAAGTCCTTAGTCGAGAGGACACTTTAATCATCACATCGATGTACTCACTCAATCTGTACCATGTCGCCAAACTGGAACTGGCCCATTGAGTCGACCCCTGTAGCCATCTCAGTGCACTGCTGCAAGTCCTTGGTGCGCACCTTCAGCTGTGGACGAGACGCAATCACCTCCTTATACCACTTTGCCACAACCACAACCTGCAGGTCTCAGGAGAGTTTACCATGACTTCTCAAGAATGTAAGGTCTATGAGCAGCTGCAGGTACTACTCTAGCTGTTCTCATAACTGGTGCCAGACTTGGGCTCAATTACGCTGTAACTGGAATTAAAACGCCATTTCCAACTCTGAAATTGTAATTGGAATTGGAGTTTTGTTTAAAAAAAATTTATCTGTTATTTTCAATTACTTTTCAATTAGTTTTTCAATTACATGTACTTTTTAACTCAAATGATTCGCTACAGAGAATCAATCAAATATAGCATACAGGTTATTTTAAGGTTCAGTCATTACAACTGCTGGAATAGCTGCTATAACGACCAATATAACTGCCATGAGAACTGTTGCCAAAGCCACGGGGCCTAACTTCTGTTCCACAAACAGATATAGCACACTCAACTGTCAGCACCGCGGTCAAACAAATATTACTAAAACACTACTTGGTTTAAAACAGCATTATATGATGGCAATATGTTCTTTCAAAACCTGAATCTACAATGTCTAACATCTTACCTCGTGCATTGTGAGATCGGAGAAGAGGACGACCATGTTGTCTTGAACGCGCACAATCAGACCAGTGTCGCCCTCGTACTGACCCTTGATGACTTTCACGTGATCACCCATGCGGAAAAACTTGCGCAACTCACGTCCCGGAAACTCGAGCGGTTCCTGTAGGGACAAAACGTTAACTCAGTGCTGTGTGATTCGGGGCGGCCACTTTTTTCTGCCATTACACAAAATGGAAGATGTATCGCATAAAAACAGTGGTAGTAATGTCGTCCACAATGGTGCTAGCTAAACTGTATCGAACATCTAAGAAGCGGACACGAAAACTAATAGAAAGTTAATACTAAAAGTTAAGCAGTTTATATGTGGGTCACGGTGGCTGTGTGGTAGAGCATTGGACTGTCAGCCGAGGGGACCGGGGTTCAAATCCACCTGCTGTCGTTTCGAAGATTGGGCAATTTCGGTCACCCCACTTTGCCTGTGTCTTGGTAAATGCAGTTGGTCCCTCCCGTCTGGTGTCTATGCCAGGGAAAGATCCCACACATGGTACACGTGTAACCTCCTGTCTGGTGTCTGTGCCAGGGAAAGATCCCACACATGGGGTACACGTGTAACCTCCTGTCTGGTGTCTGTGCCAGGGGAAGATCCCACACATGGGGTACACGTGTGACCAGCTGTCTGGTGTCTTTGCCAGGGAAAGATCCCACACAGAGGGAACATGACCACCCACAGAGGGAACATGACCACACACAGAGGGAACATGATCACACACAGAGGGAACATGATCACACACAGAGGGAACATGATCACACACAGAGGGAACATGACCACCCACAGAGGGAACATGACCACACACAGAGGGAACATGATCACACACAGAGGGAACATGATCACACACAGAGGGAACATGACCACCCACAGAGGGAACATGACCACACACAGAGGGAACATGATCACACACAGAGGGAACATGATCACACACAGAGGGAACATGACCACCCACAGAGGGAACATGACCACCCACAGAGGGAACATGACCACACACAGAGGGAACATGATCACACACAGAGGGAACATGATCACACACAGAGGGAACATGACCACCCACAGAGGGAACATGACCACACACAGAGGGAACATGATCACACACAGAGGGAACATGATCACCCACAGAGGGAACATGACCACCCACAGAGGGAACATGATCACACACAGAGGGAACATGATCACACACAGAGGGAACATGATCACCCACAGAGGGAACATGACCACACACAGAGGGAACATGACCACACACAGAGGGAACATGACCACCCACAGAGGGAACATGACCACCCACAGAGGGAACATGACCACCCACAGAGGGAACATGACCACACACATAGGGAACATGACCACACACAGAGGGAACATGACCCCCCACAGAGGGAACATGACCACCCACAGAGGGAACATGACCACCCACAGAGGGAACATGACCACCCAAGAGGGAACATGACCACCCACAGAGGGAACATGATCACAGACAGAGGGAACATGATCACAGACAGAGGGAACATGATCGCACACAGAGGGAACATGACCACCCACAGAGGGAACATGACCACCCACAGAGGGAACATGACCACACACAGAGGGAACATGATCACACACAGAGGGAACATGACCACCCACAGAGGGAACATGATCACAGACAGAGGGAACATGATCACACACAGAGGGAACATGACCACCCACAGAGGGAACATGACCACACACAGAGGGAACATGATCACACACAGAGGGAACATGATCACCCACAGAGGGAACATGACCACACACAGAGGGAACATGACCACCCACAGAGGGAACATGACCACTCACAGAGGGAACATGACCACACACAGAGGGAACATGATCACCCACAGAGGGAACATGACCACCCACAGAGGGAACATGACCACACACAGAGAGAACATGACCACACACAGAGGGAACATGACCACACACAGAGGGAACATGACCACACACAGAGGGAGCATGATCACACACAGAGGGAACATGACCACCCACAGAGGGAACATGACCACCCACAGAGGGAACATGACCACACACATAGGGAACATGACCACACACAGAGGGAGCATGACCACCCACAGAGGGAACATGACCACCCACAGAGGGAACATGACCACCCACAGAGGGAACATGACCACCCACAGAGGGAACATGACCACCCACAGAGGGAACATGATCACACACAGAGGGAACATGATCACCCACAGAGGGAACATGACCACACACATAGGGAACATGACCACACACAGAGGGAACATGACCACCCACAGAGGGAACATGACCACCCACAGAGGGAACATGACCACCCACAGAGGGAACATGACCACCCACAGAGGGAACATGATCACAGACAGAGGGAACATGATCACAGACAGAGGGAACATGATCGCACACAGAGGGAACATGACCACCCACAGAGGGAACATGACCACCCACAGAGGGAACATGACCACCCACAGAGGGAACATGACCACACACAGAGGGAACATGATCACACACAGAGGGAACATGACCACCCACAGAGGGAACATGATCACAGACAGAGGGAACATGACCACACACAGAGGGAACATGACCACCCACAGAGGGAACATGACCACCCACAGAGAGAACATGATCTCAGACAGAGGGAACATGATCACAGACAGAGGGAACATGACCACCCACAGAGGGAACATGACCACCCACAGAGGGAACATGACCACCCACAGAGGGAACATGATCACAGACAGAGGGAACATGACCACCCACAGAGGGAACATGACCACCCACACAGGGAACATGACCACCCACAGAGGGAACATGACCACCCACAGAGGGAAACATGACCACCCACAGAGGGAACATGACCACCCAGAGTGAACATGACCACACACAGAGGGAACATGACCACACACAGAGGGAACATGACCACACACAGAGGGAACATGATCACCCACAGAGGGAACATGACCACCCACAGAGGGAACATGATCACAGACAGAGGGGACATGACCACCCACAGAGGGAACATGACCACCCACACAGGGAACATGACCACCCACAGAGGGAACATGACCACCCACAGAGGGAACATGACCACCCACAGAGGGAAGATGACCACCCACAGAGGGAACATGATCACACACAGAGGGAAACATGACCACCCACAGAGGGAACATGACCACCCACAGAGTGAACATGACCACACAAAGAGGGAACATGACCACACACAGAGGGAACATGACCACCCACAGAGGGAACATGATCACACACAGAGGGAACATGACCACCCACAGAGGGAACATGACCACCCACAGAGGGAAACATGACCACCCACAGAGGGAACATGACCACCCACAGAGGGAACATGACCACACACAGAGGGAACATGACCACACACAGAGGGAACATGACCACCCACAGAGGGAACATGACCACACACAGAGGGAACATGATCACCCACAGAGGGAACATGATCACACACAGAGGGAACATGATCACACACAGAGGGAACATGATCACACACAGGGGGAACATGATCACAGACAGGGGGAACATGATCACACACAGAGGGAACATGACCACCCACAGAGGGAACATGACCACCCACAGAGGGAAACATGACCACCCACAGAGGGAACATGACCACCCACAGAGTGAACATGACCACACACAGAGGGAACATGACCACACACAGAGGGAACATGACCACACACAGAGGGAACATGATCACCCACAGAGGGAACATGACCACACACAGAGGGAACATGACCACACACAGAGGGAACATGACCACACACAGAGGGAACATGATCACCCACAGAGGGAACATGATCACAGACAGAGGGAACATGACCACCCACAGAGGGAACATGACCACCCACACAGGGAACATGACCACCCACAGAGGGAACATGACCACACACAGAGGGAACATGACCACACACAGAGGGAACATGACCACACACAGAGGGAACATGACCACCCACAGAGGGAACATGACCACACACAGAGGGAACATGACCACCCACAGAGGGAACATGACCACCCACACAGGGAACATGACCACACACAGAGGGAACATGACCACACACAGAGGGAACATGACCACACACAGAGGGAACATGACCACCCACAGAGGGAACATGATCACACACAGAGGGAACATGATCACACACACAGAGGGAACATGATCACACACAGAGGGAACATGATCACACACAGAGGGAACATGATCACAGACAGGGGGAACATGATCACACATTGCCTTACACTGAGATCCTTGTGTTTTGGCAGCATCGTGACTTTATCTCCATCGATTCGCAGCACTTTACCCTGTAGGTGCATCAGTTCACCCTCGGACACCTCCACAAGGTCACCAGGGGCGAAGTTGTGACTCGCCTCAGCCGACGACCTCGCCTCGGGCACCACTGGGGTCAGGGGTCAAGGCTGAATGCAAATGTTCTTACAAAACTTACAATTCCATTTGTATACTGATAACCACAATTTTGTTGAGAATCATCAATCATTTAACTACATTCGTATACGTTCACAAAGAACACTAAATTGTTTGCTATATTTCAGTTCTTTTTTCCAACATCATCGTAATCCCTTCCTTTTCACTGTATTATTTTAGTCTAATAATTTTTATTGTTTATTTCATTGTATGCCTCACTTCATCTTGTTTATTATGTTATTGTAGTAATTTGTATTGTTTATTTCGCTGTATGCCTCCCTTCATCTTAAGTTTATTGTTATTGTAGTAATTTGTATTGTTTATTTCACTGCATGCCTCACTTCATCTTAATTTTATTGTTATTGTAGTAATTTGTATTGTTTATTTCACTGCATGCCTCACTTCATCTTAAGTTTATTGTTATTGTAGTAATTTTTATTGTTTATTTCACTGCATGCCTCACTTCATCTTCATTTTATTATGTTATTGTAGTAATTTGTATTGTTTATTTCACTGTATGCCTCACTTCATCTTAATTTTATTGTTATTGTAGTAATTTGTATTGTTTATTTCACTGCATGCCTCACTTCATCTTAAGTTTATTGTTATTGTAGTAATTTTTATTGTTTATTTCACTGCATGCCTCACTTCATCTTCATTTTATTATGTTATTGTAGTAATTTGTATTGTTTATTTGACTGTATGCCTCAATTCATCTTCATTTTATTGTAATATTTTTTATTGTTTATTTTACTGTATTTAGCTGTACGCCTCAATTCATCTTCATTTTATTGTAATATTTTTTATTGTTTATTTTACTGTATTTAGCTGTATGCCTCAATTCATCTTCATTTTATTGTAATAATTGTTATTGTTTATTTTACTGTATTTAGCTGTACACCTCCCTTCATCTTCATTTTATTGTAATAATTTTTATTGTTTATTTTACTGTATTTAGCTGTACGCCTCCTTTCATCTTCATTTTATTGTAATAATTTTTATTGTTTATTTTACTGTATTTAGTTGTACGCCTCCCTTCATCTTCATTTTATTGTAATAATTGTTATTGTTTATTTTACTGTATTTAGCTGTACGCCTCCCTTCATCTTCATTTTATTGTAATAATTTTTATTGTTTATTTTACTGTATTTTGCTGTACGCCTCCCTTCATCTTCATTTTATTGTAATAATTTTTATTGTTTATTTTACTGTATTTAGCTGTACGCCTCCCTTCATCTTCATTGTAATATTTTTTATTGTTTATTTTACTGTATTTAGCTGTACGCCTCCTTTCATCTTCATTTTATTGTAATAATTGTTATTGTTTATTTTACTGTATGCCTCCCTTCATGTTCATTTTATTAGTGTAATAATTTGTAATCTTTACCATAATATCTATTTATTAATACGCTAACTTTGGGGGAAGTCTGGCAGTATCTCCTCCCAGACGTCGATACCCAACAAATGCCACAGAGTGGTTCAATACTCAAATCGCCCACTGTGTCCGTCTTTGTCCGACAAGTAGAAAATAACTACCTTCGTGGTTGTTTAATAAGTTAATTTTTTCCGAGTACTTTCACACCGGATACATTGGTAGAGTTAATGTTTTTTTTACTACTTCATTAGATCTTTAATTTGATGACAACGTACCAACATTTCTAACTCATTCACCGGACTGGGCCGAAATTGAGGGGTATCTGCTTTGGATGTTTTTCAGAGTTATGTGAATTCGTCAAATTACACACAGCATGTGTGTTAATTGAGCATCAATGTGCTGTGAAATGTTGAAGAAATCGTAGGGCAAATTTTGCAGGAATCCTAAGAAGTGTTGTAACGGCAGTCTATTTGAAAATCAAATGTGGTTTTACCCCTTTTGCTACATGAACGGGTGTAAGCTAGTAACCTATATTATTTTATTCTATTGATTAATATTACAGCCTTCGCAGGGAATCCTGGTAAGGCACTCAATAACAATTATCTGTACCCTGGATTGTTCTTGGTAGAAGCCTTGTGGGGTTTCAAAAGAATTTCCAGAGTTGTGTTGCAACTTAAAAATGTACGCATTGCCAAATAAAGTTTCATCCTATTGATATGCACAGAAAGATAATGAAAGGATACACTCAATGTCGATGCCCTCTGGGGTATCCTCAAATCGCTCAAGTTCTCCGAGAGTTGGTTTTACGCCTTCTGCCACCTGTCAACAAAGAAAAACCAAATCAACTAAAAATTTTCTCTTGAGTGTACATCTACATCTCGCTGGCCAGGGGTGGTAGTAGTACTACGGCACCACCTGGCAGGTCAACCTGGTGAAAAGTTCATTTGTTGGCTTATCCCATGCAATGTATTGATATACACCGAATTATCTGTACATCCAACTTGTCTTGAAAGTGTAAAAAGCAGTATGCTACAGTATATCTAGAGCCAGAACATGTCTGCCCCTTTAAAAAAATTTTGACCAGACCTAGTAAAAAATAATTTAATAGTTTGTTCGACGATTTTACCAAAACTAAATAGTAAATGTGTACAAATGACTTGTCATGTCATAGTTGATACCAGATAGGTCTGAAACAAGACAAACAAACAAATTTAATTAAGGACCTTTAAATAGCTGAGATTTCAACTGCAGTTTTGCAAAAGTTGCACCCAAGTGTGCTACTCACAATGGCTGACATGACAAAACTCTTGAAGAGAAACCCCTTGCGACTGTAGCGGTTGCTTTCAAAGATGAGGAAGTCTCCATCTGTTGTCACCTCACCACCCATCGACCTGCGAATAACAACCTGTTAGTATCAGTAGTGGCAGTACTCTCAAAACATCCTTATAAGTACCAATGTATGCAACAGACTTGTTGGCAAGTCACAAACTGGCAAGTCAAGCCAAGTGTTGGCAAGTCACAAACTGGCAAGTCAAGCCAAGTGTTGGCAAGTCACAAACTGGCAAGTCAAGCCAACTGTTGGCAAGTCACAAACTGGCAAGTCAAGCCAAGTATTGGCAAGTCACAAACTGGCAAGTCAAGTCAAGTGTTGGCAAGTCACAAACTGGCAAGTCAAGTCAAGTGTTGGCAAGTCACAAACTGGCAAGTCAAGTCAAATTGAGTCAACCCCTATGGCTCGAGTCAACAATCCTGGTGTGTAACTGAATAAAACTGAACAGCTACATATTTAACTAATCAGGGTTGATGCTGGCATTTCCCACCAAATTCTTGAACATTAAATCTCATTTATTAACCCAACTTTCAAGATGGCATACACATTTACCTGATTGTATCAACGTCAAACAGCTTCTGTTGGGGTTTGCGTGACTTCTTTCTTTTCTCTGCATCCTGAAAGCAAACAATTCTCATCAAGAAATGTTCAGTTGTCCCAAAGACAACACAACAAAATAATGCACATAGAAACCAGAAAAATTATTTTATTTTGTACGACAAAACAATTCTCATCAAGAAATGTTCAGTTGTCCCAAAAACAACACAACAAAATAATTCATATAGAAACCAGAAAATTATTTTATTTTGTACGACAAAACAAACTAATGTGACTAAACAAACTGTTAACAATACAATGCGTGGTAGAAAATTTAAAGTTGATGTAATTTATGGGGCAGGTGACTCCTACCAAGGCCAGATCTAGTTGCTGTCATGGGAGCCACTAAATACAACTTTACCACAATTACTGTAGTATCCCAATTTTTTTTTACAATGTTAGTTTCTCCCGAATTTTAATGAATTTACCGAAAGCGAATCTTTTAAATGCAGCAGCTATTTGCTGAAACGATACTATTCCCTAAACAAATTCTGACTCCCCTCTCCAGCTAAAGACAAGTTCACGTGGACTGCATTTTTATCCCAGAAGTAACCCACTTATGGTCCACTGACGTTTTACTTATACCGATGTTGAATGGAAACAACTCGAGAGAAACTTCCCCCGAGTTTCATCCCACCCGCAACTGAAACTGTGTGTGCGTGTGCGTGCGTGTGTGCAGTTTACTAACCATTTCAAATAAAAGAACAGCATCAACTAATGATTAAATTGATAAAAAAAACTACACCTATGCTTATATTTCTGGGTATTACCACAAGAAATTTTATATATTACAAGAATCTTCCATTATACAAACGCTCCTAATATTTTTTTAATAAGCCATACTAAGCCTGCAGCTCATACATCTGTCATATTTTTTACAATTAAGTAATGCCAAATGTCACAGAAGAGCAACTCAATCGGAAGGTGCACCATATATTCATTGGTTGAACTCTTGTCACATGATGTTATGGCACATCGGGGTAGATTTTAAGGTGACATGTCTAGTACTCCATGTGGATTACTAAGGTATTAAATTTAGTAATCCATAAAAAAATCTGGTGATCCACAAAATAATTAATTAAACATGGATTACCACTAGTGTTGTGTACCATATGGTATGTAGTATGTACCATATGGTATGTAGTATGTACCATATGGTATGTAGTATGTACCATATGGTATGTAGTATGTACCATATGGTATGTGGTATGTACCATATGGTATGCAGTATGTACCATATGGTATGTAGTATGTACCATATGGTATGCAGTATGTACCATATGGTATGTAGTATGTACCATATGGTATGCAGTATGTACCATATGGTATGCAGTATGTACCATATGGTATGCAGTATGTACCATATGGTATGTAGTATGTACCATATGGTGTGCAGTATGTACCATATGGTATGCAGTATGTACCATATATTTTATATGGTATACAGTTTTTTCCTGGTGCATTAAAAAAACATTCTATTGAAAGACTAAGCTAAGACGTTCCTTGTATTAACATTTACTTTACTGTTTGTACATGAAGATGCTGGCAGATAATAATTATTATCATAATAGATAGACTAGACCAAAAAATAGATGCATTCGTTATGAGAAACTTTACCTACCTTTAAGTTTCCATTGTTTTAAAATTTTCTAACCTAATGAATGTATTATATTTATAGATGAAACAGCATAGATGCTAGAAATAAATTTATTTGTAGTAAAAAAATGCTGTGAGATACGAAAGTCATGTGGTTACTGAATCATTCGGAAAGGTGTCCTGCATACTACATGCAGGAAACGCATTCATGTAGATCTAACAGTGGCACCACAGTGTGGAGTTTATACGATTTGCTCCTCTGGACATGAGAACTCTTCATGGAAGGAAGCGTGCGTGCCATGATGTGTTGAATGCCTTGTCTTATCACTCAAATTCGGTGACTTTTACATGGTTTTGGAAGCATCCAGGATTGTCAATTAAAGATGTAACATACCGTATAGAATACAACGACCAGAAAAAGACTTGACCTATTTCTCAGACTGTGTAACACCTGGGGCCTGTGATGACATAACTCAGCAACAAATTTTATTGGACAACGATGTGGAGTGAAACAATTTTAGGAGTAGGAATTACATAAATGTTGAAGGTGGCCAAAATGAAATCAACTATAGTGGTAACACGGACGGATTTCTGTATCCGTAGCAAAACATAGGGTGCTCAGAATAACAGATTACCATTAAAATAAAGCCCTGCACTTACACTGGAGCCAGTGCGTAATGCTCCCCGTGGTTTTGTGTAGTCGACACGGGGAATCAACTTGAGATGGATAAGGTTCTGTGAAGGCTCCACATAGTCGACCTGCATACAAAGTAAGATTGAGTTGTGTCAGAAATACAGACAAAAGTCAAATGCATTCAAAGTAAGGCTTTCTAGTGTATATATACGTGTTAAATATCTCTTCTATTCAGTAGTTTTTTCTTAGTATATTTAGTCACTACTTTATCATAAATAAGTTTTTCCTTACACACTGATATTTAAATTTTCTATTCTATTGTTATTATATGTAGTAATTTGGGTAATATAATTTACACATATAACCCTTACCTATATGTAAGCATCATTATTATATTGATTTACGAATTTTAATATAATTATTTTATCAATGTTGCATTTTAACCCTAGGAGTGACCACTGGGCTAGTACCTCACACAGGAACAAATGGTATCACTGTGGAAAGCTGAATCACTTTTTGTTCTGTCTCATATTTATTCATGAGCATAGTCAATGATAGCTAATGACAATCTAGCTTACAAAACATGTCACACCCATATTTGGCTGCTTTTACTACGCTCCACAGAATAAATTTACGTTTCCATTCATAATACCTAAATATACAACACATTATACCTTTGGGAAGTTCTATGATTGGCCTATTCGAATACATGTGAATGAGCGAGCTGGCCATATGCAGCGAACAAGCATCGTCGTTACAAACACATGTTGTCTGGGCCATTTGGGTTTTTTATTTATTAATCCGTCACTTCGTTTTCTCACTTTGTTCTGTGTCAGTTCACTTCAGGCTGGATTATTTCAAGATTCCGCATCAATATTTCAACAAATCAAATGACATAGTAAATCATGTTATTATACTAACTCAGACAGTTAGAACGATGATGCGGCTTTTTTGAGGTAAATATCAGCAAGTTGCCATCGTGATTTCCGCTGGCTTCAACAGCCCGCAAGAAAAATAATAAAAATAAAAGTTCTCAACATATTTGATTCATTTTTGTTTTGTTTTGTAGCTAATATGTATGGCTACATTTTCCCCATAGGACATACAGCCACTTGGTAATTATTTGGTGTCAGGGTGAAAATTTAAATTTTTGCTTTCTTTTTTGATGAAATTCATATGGTAATTCTTTGAACCAAACTTGGAGTTAGGTTCAAAGAATATTTCTCCTTTATTGGGGGTGACTGTAAATTAGTTTTAAAGATATTTGTTTTTGCTACAATATTTTTCTGATGATATGAAACAGATTAACATTCATGTGTCTCATGCATGCACATGTAGGTGGTGTTCTATTAAATAAACATGCTTTTGCTTTTTCTATTTGCAAATGCAGTGTAAGAAACTGGTAAACTAATCAAAGAATCGGGTATTTTAAGCATGTAGCAGTTACACCAAAGACCGCACCACAACAACTAAATATAATGTGTTAACTACTCAAACTTACTACAATTTAATGCTCTGCTAACTCAATTTGATATTCCATGACACGACACTAGACCATGTCCTACTAGAGTAACCATAATGATGACCTTACGCGGCCTCCTGACCCACCTGTGCAAGGTCGTCCTTGTATAGACCGCGCTTGAGACGCACCCACTGTTTCGACTTGAGGCTGGCCTGCTCCTTTACGATCTTCATCACATCCGTCATCTCCTTTATTGGCACCATCTACACACGAGACACAGCTTACAGGGTGATGCCCATACACGGGGGACAGTCAAAGGTAGCTTTGCAAGAATTATGCTGATATTTGTCCAAAATGGTGGAAAAATACACAATTTATGAAAAATAAAAAACCTGCATCTACATAGGGGTGACCTTTAATTAACAGTTTTATAGGGGACTCAGACAATACATATGCCATGTACAGCAACTCTGATTATTCTACATCATACAAATGATACAGACTTTAAAAGTAGAAAGTCGGATCATTTGTGTTTGTTACATCATGTTATATAGCATAAGCTATATCAATTCAAACGTCTAGACTGCCAAAATGTTTTTAGTCAACCACTATTTAAAAACAAAATACCAAATTATATAAACAATTTGTGGTTCATTAAAACACACTTGAGTGGTCAGGATGTTAGAAAATTTATTTATACTATGTACCATGATTTACCGATACAAATTATCAGACTAAGTACTATGAACACCCCACTCATTATTTCACCTGCCTAAAAAAAGATGTCTCCCTGGGGGCGAGGGGGCGACCTGTTAGTGTGGTCTATGTTACCTGTTGCTTCCACTTGCCGAGCCTGAGACTACTAACACCCTCGATGGCCTGTTTGACGTGAGTTTGCTTGTATGCCTCAATGTAGACGTACCCCTTCAGGCCATCCTTACACATTATTGACTTTATTTGTAGAGGCTGAAACGAAAGGTAGACAATTTTTGTGAGATTAATAATGGCCAAACGTTAGTGTTATAATACACATAAGTGTTATGATGGTATCAGTATTTTCACTTTGTATTTTCCTTTCCGATTATGATGTCATGCTAAGTCACATTACCCAGGAAATTCACAAAACCCTAAACAGTGGTAGGAAGGACTGCAAAATTATTTAAATTGTGTCACTTGACTCCTTGTCCAATACATATGAACTATTTGTACATTTACTTTTGTTTGCATTATTTGGAAATAAAACATTGATGATAGATTGCAGGGCTAAATTTTAAAGGTAATTCATTATTCTGAGCACCCTAGATTTTGCAATGGATTATTAGACCGGTCAGTTCAGGATTCCATTTGGATTACCACTTTAGTTGATGTAATTTTTTCCCCACCAACAACATTTCTGTAATGCCCCTAAACTATTTAAATTCTTAAAAAGTTTACGAGGGAAGATCTCAAAAGATGCGGGTTAGCAGCAGCTTCATTCAGTACATCGATGAATTTCTCCCCAAAATTTTTATTTTCTGATCACAGTTCATAAGGGGGGTGACTTAAACTTTGAGCACATGCCGGCAGTTTCACATTAGTACAGTTGAATAATGAACATTATGCGACGGTCACAGCTAGAAGGATGAGGACATTTTTATGGGTGGCCATAGGTCGAGTTTCACGTAGGGGTCTGAATAACATCGGTTTCATATACTGCCATACATCAATGTTTTGAGATAATCCCTAATGCAGAAGACTCATAACTAATAATAATAACATTGGTTTCATATACTGCCATACATCAATGTTTTGAGATAATCCCTAATGCAGAAGACTCATAACTAATAAAAAAATGACCCAGCAGAAGGTATTTAATGTGACACCAATATTAGCTGGCATTTCAACGCTAAAGCAGTTCCATGGAGATGTGAAACGTTCACAGAGGCAGGCATTACTTTACTTACCTCATCTGTGAACTGGTAAGCGATGAATTTGCGCATCAGAAGAAGAGCCGTCTCCTTCTCCTGCCCCATCAGACACTTGACGACCCACAAGTTGGGATCTCTGCAGTGACACGCATTGACAGATGTCAAACGTTGGCATTATACAATCCATAGATATTTTATACATTTTTAATCACAAGTCATTGTTACAATAAAATGACATAATCACAAATCATAATTATATTTGAAATGTGATTTTCCAATCAAGAAACTTGTTTGTATTTTGTTAATATTTATATTATTTTAACTATATTTACAACACCATATTCGTGCACAGATAACTATTAAATGTAGCAATTATTATGTACACCTTTATGTAATTTTTTTAACAATTACATAGTCTTGTTACATATGTACAACGTACAAACAATGATGAAGATTACTTTTCAATGATGAACTTACTTGACCCCAGGGAGCAGTCCTTGTTGTGTGATTTCATCTGACATCTCCTCTCCCTCGCCATATCGTTCTGCGGCGGACGAGTTGGCAAACCTCTGTGTGAAATAGTCGACAATTTCGTCCTCGTTGTTGCTGCAAGATTACTACACAATGACAAAACTAAATCTTAAACTATTTATTTTCTGAACAATTTTAAACATCAAGTCATAAACATTATCAAAACGGAGACGCCTACTCTGCAAGTATGAAATAAAACAGATCTTCCCACTTCCATATTTGTTACAATCCAACGTTCTTCTATAGTTCATATACCCATTTACAGGTGGCAGCACTAATCATAGTGGCAAACCTTGCAAAGAAACATTTTTGCGTTAGAAAAATTTATTAGAATGGAACTACTTCTGTTTAATTCCATAACAAGAAACATGAAATTAAGCAGGAATGGTCTTACACTAAGTAATATCTAATTACTTATCACAGTCAAAATTCAGCAAAAAATTACAAAAGTGGGTCGGCTTTACATCCCATAACATAAGGCTATTCACAATTTCACAAGTTACCAGATTTAATAAACAAAGTCGATTCTTTTTATTTCAACATAAGTACGCACTTTTTGTTAATCTGACTGTGCATATTACTTAACTACTATTCACACGCTACAGATCTGAACATCAATGAACCTAAATGAATTGCATAGAAACTTTTTAATCAAAACATCTCTTATTTATGCAAGCTGCACAGCAAAGATTACTCAGACAGCTCGAGTACCTGAGCATCTGCTGCAGGCGACGTTTGCCCTCAATCTCAATTGCACTTGGCCCTTCCTCGTGTCGGTACGAGCCAGTCTGGTCAACCATGTCTTCGTAACCTTCCTCAGCATCTTCTTCTTCATCATCTTCCTCTTCATCCACATCTACATCAGACAAATAGCAAGTGCAATGAACCATAGTGTGACTCAAACAAAACATCAAACAAATTACAATGAGACATCATTTACCAGACCAGCCAAAGCTGGTCTGACCAAAATAATTTGTCCAGATGTAGATGACAAAAACTAACACTAAGTTTCATTGTTTGATGTGGCAAATGGGACAAAATCAAATTCCATATTTAATTAGATAGATCAACTTAGAGCAATAATCAACTAGTTACTGAGGATTATTGCAACTGGGTGTTGTGGAAAGAAACTGTGAATGACTACATGAGACACAGTTAACACCGGTCCAACATAGATGTTGTACGGGAACAGTTTGTTCACTTTTACCGATCAAATAAAAACTCACCAGCTTCCTCGAGGATGAAACCAGATGTTCGTTTCTTCTTCCGAGGTCTGTCTGCCACGTCTTCGTCTTCCTCAGAGTCATACTCCTCCCCTCCATCTTCATCCTTCTCATCCTCACTCACCCCTCCTCCTCCCCCTCCCCCTCCCCCTCCCCCTCCCCCCTTCACACCATGTATTTCTGTCTCGGCCTCTCCCTGCACGTAACACAAAATTTGACACATTGTTAGCATTTTGTGTACACCATCTATAGCGAGATATTCTGTGAGATCCATTACCCTCACATCATTGTCAGATTTTGCTAATTAATGAGAAAATAAACATTTTAAATTATTGATTGCACTCATGACTTGGCCCCAAAAAGAATACACATGGTGCTACAAGGTTAAACAATTACAGGTTAACTAAAATATAACTGTACATCTAATGTACAGATGTATTATTTATTGGTGAGCCACACCAAAAACACCAAACAGCCCTGATTACATTGGCATTTAGTTACTGTTGTGAAATAGCACTTTGCTATCAAGGTTCCTGCTTGCTTGTTTTGATACATAAAATTCCAAGACTGATGCAAACTACTGTCAATGCATCACTATCATGTGTGTGTGTGTGTGTGTGTGTGTGTGTGTGTGTGTGTGTGTGTGTGTGTGTGTGTGTGTGTGTGTGTGTGTGTGTGTGTGTGTGTGTGTGTGTGTGTGTGTGTGTGTGTGTGTGTGTGTGTGTGTGTGTGTGTGTGTGTGCATGTGTGAGATCTACAGTATATTGTATGCGTAAATTTAATAATAATAATTAGAGCACTTTTAGAGCGCCATGGATCCAGGTGACCCTGTTCAAACGCACTGACACAAACATAGTTACAGAGATTCAAGATTAAAAATAAATAAATAGATAAATAAATAAATAAAACCATAAAAACATAGCAAATTCAAGTTCATAGAACATAGCACTAAAAGTCGAATCAATTTGACAGTTAAGTATAATATGCGCGTTTAAACGAGAGTTTTCAAGGTACTTTTGAAGGTGTATAGAGTCACATTTTCTCTAGGATGGATGTGATGTGGTCATAGCGACTGGCTCTGACCACAATGCGAGCTGCCACATTCTGGACTCTCTGCAGCTTGTCCAGTAACTGGTCAGGTACACCATAAAGGAGGCCATTTCCCTAGTCCAGTCGCGATATGACAAGGGAGTGAACCAGGAGTTCTGTGGCACGTTGTGTCAAGCAATCTCTGATGGAGCGAATCTGATGTAGGTGAAAGTATGCTACCTGGCATAGTTTCGACACTTGAGATTTCATGCTGAGCTCACTGTCAAACATCACTCCAATGTTGCAAGTGACGGCAGTAGGCTGTCACCGATGACGACATCAGTCAGGCTGTGCTTGCTAGCCGAGCTCGGTGTAGTGATCACAAGCAAGTCTTATCGTCATTCAGCTGAAGACGATGATGAGTCATCCATGCTTTTAGTTCTCCCACACATGCTTAGATGCGTGCCAGTGCAGCCATCTCATCATTGGTGTCCTTGATCTTAAATGAGACATACAGTTGAGAATCATCAGCAAAGAGGTGGAAGTCAAGTCGATGCCGCCTAACTATCTGCCCAATGGGTCCCGTGTAGAGTGTAGTTAAAACTGGGCCAAGAACAGACCCGTGGCACTCCCTGGAGCAGCTCCGACGGGTCTGACTGGGTCTGGCCTAGGCTGACAGTCTGAGTCCTCGACGTCAGGCATGACTCAAACCACTTGTGTGCGCCAATGACACCCGCGTGTATGATCTAGTAGTATTCTACAGTGTCAAACGCCACTGATAAATAAAGTAGGAACAGCAAGACACCTGTCCTGTTGTCCATGGTCATCAGGATATCATTCTGGATTCGCAGCAGTGCAGTTTCAGTACTGTGATTCGGTTTATAGACAGATTGGAATTTTTCCTGCAGATTGTTGCACTAGACATGGTCAATTAACCTGTTCAGCACTACCCTCTCTGTCAACTTAGAGGTTAGATTAGAGACGGTTCGAAAGTTTTCATGACATCTTTGTCCAAAGAAGGCTTCTTGAACAAAGGCGTCACAAGTGCAGCTTTCATTTTCGTCGGCACAATTCCTGTTGACATGGACCAGTTGACAATGTTTGTAATGCTTGGTAGAAGACGGTCTAAATGTTCCTTCAGAAACCAGGTTGGCACAGGACCAAGTGCACATGACTTTGAGGGACTCTTGTTGACCAGTCGTCTCACCTCGTCTTCCATTGCAGGCAAGAAAGAGTTTATCATCCACAGTGCCTGGACTCTCATCTGGAGGCACGTAGTTGGGGTCTGCCTTGAGTGTCATGTTCTCCTGAATCAGTCTGACTTTGTCCTGGAAGAATGCACTGAATCTGCTAGCCAGTTGTTCCAGTGAACCCTCATTAGGTAGGCTAGCTTCTGGCTTGATCAACAGGGCGTTGACAACATTGTACAACTGTTTATGGTCAGATGCAGCTTCGGTGATCTTTGCAGTGTAGTAAGTAGACTTGGTGGAGGAGATGAACTGATTTACGTGGCGTCTCTGCTCTTTGAAGAGATCACAGTGTGAGCCGTGATTGTCTCCATTTACTCTCCAGTTGCCGTCTCTTCTGCTTAGCCATCTTGATGTCACCACTGAAACTAGGAACTTTGGGTCGGACCGTGATTGTTCATGTCTGAACTGGGGCATGCTTGTCTAATAGAGCTGACAGGGTAGTGTCGTACTGCTCAAGAAGACTGGCTGCTGAGGTGGCAGGGTCAAGACACAGGGTTGATGCCACAATGTCGACTCGGAGCATCATTTGTCTATGGCAGCATAATTCCTGTATTGTACCGAGTGTTGAAGCGGCTGGGGTTTTGGCAGATGTAGACCACAATGGACAGCGCCATGATCTATTAAGAAGTCAGATACAGTAGTCTTTAATACCAGATTGTCTGTTAATTTGGTGATAATCAAGTCTAACGTATGCCCATCAATGTGAGTGGGTCCCGACACGTGCTGGCACAGAGAGTGGTTCAAAAGGATGTCACGAAAGCAGGAAGCATCAGTATTCAGTGGGTCCTCATAGTGGACCAATCACCCAAAATCAGGGTGTTCTGAGATTTGACCGGTCATCATTAGGAGTATTACTTAACCATGTTTCTGTGAAGGCCACAATATCAAAGCCATGCTCGATAATTTAGTCAGCAAGGGTCATCACCTTGTTCCTCACAGACTGGGCATTTACTAAGCACATGATCATGGTGCACAGCTTGCTCCGTTTGGTGGTTCGAAAAATTGGGTTCAGCCTGTTGCCACAGAAAAGGCATTGCAGGTCTGTTTCCGATGATCGGGTTGACTTGTTGTCACCCCCATGACAACCCCGCTTGGTTGGCGGGTGGAGTGACACCCCCGCGCTGCAAGTAACTTTCCAGGCAGCATTGCCAAGACGACCCCCACTATTGCACACTTTGTCAAATGAAACAAATCAATGTTCACACGAAAAAGATTAAAGAATAATGTCCAATGAAAGAAGACATTATATTGGCTGAAATCACCTGTCTCATTCCATATTACGATCTGCCTGACTAGAAACACGATTATAGAATTTTATCTATAAAATTAATCTATGCCACAATACTTCATAGGGATTTATGAGTATTACTCAGCTAAGGCATGATTATTATTTATGACATTTAACTCCAAACAGCCCTGTCTACGTACACAACAGTGTGAAAATGGTATGTTATATTGCAGACTGTTTAGTGTCTGATTACTGGTACCCGATGATAAACGGGTCTAGTTTCAATATGTCATAAAAACATCTTCCAAAATCTTACATCACTGCCAGCTGAACTGTGCTGACTTTCGGCGTCAGAAAAGATGCTTCCCTCGTCACTGTCCGACATCTGCTGAAACAGGGAGATCTAAAATATTAATTGCCAAAACTGTAAATGTCTAAACAACAACTTAGTTTCCTTTCTATTACTATTACATGCTGAAGGCAATGTAACATATTACTATTACAGGGGTGAGATTTAGCAAGTCATGGAAGGCCACAAGTCGGGCTACCAACCTTTCAAAGTGAAGTAGCCCAACAGCTTCTAATGTAGCCCACTTGCTAATCAATACTTTGATACTAGAAAGTAAATACTTTGAAGATAGAATGTATGAACGACATCAACAACATATAAAAACATCAAAAACAAACAGTTTTGAAATATTTATTTTCAAGGCAGGATCAATGTAATATATAATACTGAATAAAATGCTCCAATGCTCCCGAACAGTACAAGATATTACCACCCAAACAAATATCAAATCATCCCGGCTCGCATCCAGGTGTACAGCAACTCCTTCTTCCCACGTACGGTCATCTGGTCGAACGCCCTCCCCGGGAACGTGTACGTAGCTCCAACCTTCGAGGCCTTCAGAGGAGCAGTTACCACAGTCACAAACCTAAACCGTGACCAATGTTTTTTCCTCGTACTATATTCATACTTTACTCGCACCTTCACATCGGGCACAGCACAGGTGTATATGCACCCATTAGCGTTAAATCTGGACTTATGGACGCTGCCAATTAATGATGTAGAAGTAGATGTTGAAGTAGAAGCAGCTCCGTAAATATTTCGAGTCACCAAGCAGACGACTGTAGTCAAAAACTTAAGTTGCCCGAAAGCCATTTTTGGGCGACCGCTAAATCTCACCCCTGTATTACATTTCAAGCTATTACTATTACATCTTCTATCGGAACTATTTTCTTTCAATTAAACATTTTACATACTTATTCATATACATAGATTCAAATTAAATGATGGGTGTATAATTAATTAAATTACAATTAACTCATACATTTCCCAATTAAATTAACCTCACACAATTCCAGTTGGATGTACAAGTTTTATACATTCATTGGAATGTCACTGTCACATAACACAGTCTGATTATCCCATAGTAGACCCATCCTACTCGGCTGCTGCTTGCTGGACAGTTAATTAATGGCTCAAGGATAGGATGTTTTTCACACTTTTGGTCAATAGTGTGCAAGCTAGCTACCAACTGAGAAAAACTCAGAAAAGTTAGTATAAGCCCCTGGATTTTGTTCAAACTTTACCCATCATGGCAGGCTGGCAGCTAGGGTTGGGAGATGGCAATGATTGATTCAGATGTTAAAGGCAGTATGTTTAGTGCTGGAAGCCTTATCCTGCTTCAGTGGGTGAATGAATAGGCTTTTGTGAAAAATTTTGGACTCTCGATAAGCCAATGGCTTCCTTGTCCGCTTGCCATCTGGAACTTGTTGTTTGGGATGGCAATCTTGCTAAATATTTAAAAGGATAGATGGCTGGTGGACCTGGCTTCAAATGACCGATTAGCCATGCAGCAGTCACACTGTCACAGCGTCTCCTGCTAATAGTGCTAAAGTTCAAAGACTGTCATGATTCGGATACTAAACTGTTTTTTCACCACCGACTGTTGGAAAATAAATAAAATTGCATCTGAACGACTGAACATGATGTTTGTTCAAGTCCCATTATGTCAAAATAAAGAATTTTTGGTCTGATTATTTTTAATGAAGTTGAATTTTGCCATTTTTGGTGTTATTTAAATGTAAACATTGTAATAGCAAAGTAATAGCTCAATTACTATTACTCTGAAATCCAAGAACTTGGTCTTGAAGAGAGTGATAGAGAAAACTTTTAGACAATGTTTGGTTCATTACAATCAACCGGCAATGCTGATCAAGTTTACTGCACCTCGAATTCGCTAACGTTAAATCAATATTTAATGCATACATTTGGTTAAGGTAACCCCAAACTACCTGTTTCTGCATTACTTACGTTAACATTTACTTAGCGATTACCACTCACATTTCGCAAACCGGAAGTGCAAGTTAGACCGGGCTCTATTCGATTAAATGCTTGTCTTTTCGTGCAAACAATTTATTAACCAATCTTGATATATTGGTCAATGTGATTTATTTGGGATAAATTAAAATTAAAATCGATGCTTTTAATCTATTTTTAACATTGACGTTATTACTTGTCAATAAGAGCCTATAAGTTTAAAGCCTTTTAGTTTGTTCGTCATTTGCATAATTTATGTGCATGGTATTAAGCAAGTTAAAAAGTACTTTTTAATGGCATATATCAACTTAAGTCTAAAAATTAATCATCCGCGAGTCAGCAATAACGATAATATTCCACATAGGTACGAAAATTATATTGAATCATTTGATAACTTAGATGTATTTTAAGAAAGATGTTGCGTGACGTCATAATGAGTTCAGCGCACCACCGCCATGATAGTTGCTGAGGCGGAATGTATGAGTGGAGAAATATTCGCAAATTCGTGTGGAATAAGGAGACGCCTTTCTCCAACATTAAGTTCATTTGAAAGTATAAGTCGCAAAGACTAACAATATACAATTTCGCTGTGCTGCGGCCCAAAACCTGGGTCCCAATGTCCCTTCAAAGTGTGTTTGCCAAAACCCCACCTTTGGTCGGGTGTCATAAGAAAGATTCAGGGATGGAAGACAAAGAAAGGTCGAGTAACACGTCTGGAATCAACTCTACACTGTTATTATTCCAGCCACTAAGTATATTTCTGTGTTTTGCTGGATTATTCCGATCCGCGACGGTTCAACGGTAAAAACAAGCCTGGACAAGCGGGGCATTTCTCAACATGCATAAATTATGATAATGAGGTCAGCCATCGCGACGCTAAGATCGGCGAATAACCTCTCAAATTTCCGTTTTTTGTTTCGTAATATGCATGTGGTTTTATTCTGGATGTTGCGGTATAATTTCATAAAAAGCACACCTTGTATATTTTCTGGAAGTAACGTATCTTTTTGGGATTTGTTTTGGACTACGCACATTCAAATGATCGGGAAGAAGGGAAGCTTAGTTGCGATGTATGTCTTCGTCGATGAACGCTGCTCGTGCAACCATGATTCAAACTTGGATCTCATCGACGTAGCAAATCATGAAACCAGTCTTGACACATTATTTCGTAACATATATCGAAATGTCAATAACGTGGCGCACAATGAGATTGTTTAACGCGCATGTATGATGACTCAACTTTTGTGTGACGGAATCGTGTCGTTGGCGTTGCAACGTCATTAGAAGATTTTGACATTTCTTTATGTTCTGATATTTTTAACTGTTCAGCAGTAAATTCATCGTTCTGGTGCCAAATTTATATTTATCGGGTAAATGTTTAGCGCTACATTAAAGCAATTCCTACATGAACTTACGAGGATAACAGACAATTCAATTCCGTGTTATGCTACCACCAACCCATTCTACCTTCGTCGGAAGAGTCCATTGTCAACCATAGTTGTTTATTGCTGCGCGTGATAAGCTGGCCCACTTATCGAATGAAAAGTTATTTGTCAGTGTCACCTGCCATACAGTAACACGTTTTACAATTTTATTGGGTGTTTTGTTAAAATAAGTTTCTGGGTTAATATAAAATACAGCAAATTATACATATTCTATAACATATCTCTGGCTTTGCCTCGCTTGTCTGATTTTGTTTGTACCTGGCCTGGGTTATTACCACCATTTCCATGTCAAGTGTACATTGCATTATCTAATTTTAATATGATTTCAGTCGGCTCTTTGTAGTGTTTCAACGCAGCAACACTTATTTGCCAACATTATCTCAAAAGCCCAGTCACAGAAAATAAATAAAATATCAATCCTTGGCCTTGCCCAGCTGTCACTTTCAACCAAGTTATGTTACTGTTACTATTAGTCCCACTTTTATACAAACACACATACAAACCTAGCTCTTTTCTGTATTATGTGAAAACAGTTACTACTTTCTTGATGTCGAGCCTATACTAGCTTACAAATGTGAAACAACTTAAGTCTGTAGACGGCTGTTTCATAACAAAAACACTACAAAAAATAAAAACAATCCAAGTTTGATTAGAACCAAATGTTGAATCATGGTGTACATAGTCATAGAACTACATGTACCACATTTTTTAACATGCTATCCATTTATTTGTTACAGTATTCCTTTCTTGCAAATTTGTATAGACACCACCGAAATGTAGATGCAATGTGTATATTTAATTTTAGTCTTGAATAGTCAAAGTACCACTACACAGTACCACTACACGTTGAATACTTGATTATTATTAATGGAAAGCATAATTTGCCAAATTTTTTTTAATAATATCTGATTGTCAAACATGACATTTTTACCAGGCCTGATGGTTACTTTCCAAAATTCCGGGACATTGTACGGAGACACTTTTGCACACGAGAACATTTACTTCAATATAATATAGCTAGTGAAACATTTCGAAATGATTTAGATGGTCTTGATGCAGTCAGCAGTTGGCTAACATGATCTTTCTACTTAAAAAACATTATTTTTAAGATAAACAAGTCCTATTTCAGATTTTAAAAAAACCTGCAGAACAAAGCACCATTAACATATTGGATTTTAAATTAACATTATATGCCTATCTAGGGATCTACACTATTTTAAAAATAAATAAAATTATTAATAATATTTCTTTGAATATTTCAACCCTTGCAAAATTTTCAAAGATCTGCAAACCCCAGCTGTTATTGGCCCTTACAAAATAAAAAATATCGCTTGTAAATATGGGTAAACTTTTTTGCAAATCAATATAAAATTGGGTTTAAGCCAACAGTGGTGTTGTTTGTTAATGTTACAAAAGCTTTTAGATCCTTCTATTGCAAGTGTATATGTAAAGCATATATGATACAGGCAGTTTTTTGCATATACATGACAGGATTTAAGATACAAAGTCAGATCGTTTTTTATTATAAAATCGTGTTATATATTTCTATTCCAACACCGTGACCACCCACATTATGTGTTTTAATGAACCACAATTTTTTTAATATAATTTCAACATTATCTGTTTGTGAATAATAACCTTGCCATTCAATACATTCAGGAACAACTGTTGACAATGTCCATTACCTGTGAATAAAGTTTATTTGGGTCAGGCATTCACATGATTGTCATATCATTAACACCCATACAATTACTTTCCCTTCTGCATCTGTGTATTATTACGCTAATTTTGGGGGCAGTCTGACAGCATCTCCCATGCGCCAACATCCACTCGCCTCTTTCTACGGTTCTTCGCATCCTTGCACCAGTGGCCTCTGGCGTACCAATTGGCGATGTATTTAAATCACCACAAAGGCAGTTATTTATAATTAGTCACTATAATGCTTTTCTTCCTGGTAGACATAGATGGTAACAGTAACCGAATTGTGGCCACATTGAGTGAGCCACTCTCCAGATGCCATAGCCATGACCTCACTTTCTGTAGATTTTAAACATACTAAGTTAGGGGGCAATCTGGCAGTATCTCCTCCCCGGCGCCGACATCCACTCGGCTCTTTCTGTCCCTTCGCCTCCTTGCACCAGTGGCCTCTGATCTACCAATTGGCGATGATAAAATTCACTCATGAATTTACTAATGATGCGCATTCATTACTATTGTAGGGACTATTTATGTGGGTGATGGCAGACGGATTGTAAATGTAGTCTGTGGCCAACAAATGCCACAGAGTGGTTCAATACTCAAATCGCCCACTGTGTCCGTCTTTGTCCGTCAAGTAGAAAATAACTACCTTCGTGGTTGTTTAATAAGTTAATTTTTTCCGAGTACTTTCACACCGGATACATTGGTAGAGTTAATGTTTTTTTTACTACTTCATTAGATCTTTAATTTGATGACAACGTACCAACATTTCTAACTCATTCACCGGACTGGGCCGAAATTGAGGGGTATCTGCTTTGGGTGTTTTTTTCTGAAAGTTATGTGATTTTGTCGAATTGCACACGGCACGTGTGTTGACGGAGCATCATTGTGCTGTGAAATTAAATTGTAGGACAAATTTTGCAGGAATCCTAAGAAATTTTTTAACAGCAGTCTGTTTGAAAATCAAATGTGGTTCCCTTTTGCTACATAGACAAGTGTAAGCTAGTACTATATAAACGTGATATTTACCCCAAAACATTGAAATTCAACAGGTACCGACAAAATAATATTTTTAGTTGTTAATTAAAACATATTTTGGCGGTCAAGATGTTAGAATACATAATTATAGTTTATACTGTATAACAGACATGATTTTTGATAACGAAACAATAAGATTTCTGCCTTTTTGAATGCACCTATTGTGAACACACAGTTATTATGAAATAACGATATATATGTGTATATATATATATATATATATATATATATATGTGTTATAAGTGAGATATCAAATTTGGGGTTTATTTATATATACTCTTATACAGTAACTGTAACTACATCACTGTACAATTTCAATTATTGTTAAGACATAATTTTTTTGATACACAGGTGTGACAATGACAATACACTAGTTTCTGATGATGAAATGCACTCGGATGATAGTCCGATGAAGGGTACCGAAGACGAACCAGAGGTGTTGCCACTGCCATCAAATGGCATGATCACCGAGACACCGTCCTGGGAGGATGTCTCAAAAGAGGATCTGGAAGATGGCGAACTGGAAGAGGGTGAAATTGATGATGATGATGAGATTGCTGACAATGATGAGGTGACTGAGGATGTTGCCGATTCAGAGCAGCAACAACCACCTGAACAGCTAGAAAAGATACCACCGTTGTTGCTGAACCTGAAGAACATAGCCAGACATGCACCTGATGGTAAGTTAGACTTGTTGATGTGTGTAGGTAGTTCTGATACTTAACAAACGTGACAATAGACATAGAGTCTGAAGAAACCAAATGCAGCCACATTGGTTTTCCATATTATTTGCTGCGGTATTTCTTAAAATAATAATGTAGACTTCCCTACGTATGCATTTGAATTATTCCTGCATGTGTTCCCTTAGGCTAGCTTTGTTTGTCTTGTCACAGCTGCATCAGATTCAACGTGCCTGTGCCCATTAATGGAACTATTATTAAATGTTTAATAATAAAATTTCAGTCCAGAAAATGAATGTTCTTGTGTGATGAATTTCATTTGATATCATTCGACCATATACTTTAGACTATCACCATTAAGAACAGCGTGACCATTTGTAAATTGGTAAAAGCACAGTTTTTGTAATTTGTACGGACAATATTCATGTCCCTTTAACTGTGTAAAATGTATAACAAATGTCTAACATTGACTTGTTAAAAAAAAAATTAATGTTACACATTGTGCAGTCATGTTGTTGTCTTGCAGAAGAAGAAGAAGGGGATAGAGGCAGCGGGGCAGAAGGAACGCCTTCAGGGAGTAGCAATGAGGAACACCAGTCACACACAGTACATAAGAAAAAGAAGAAGAAAAAGCAGAAGAAGAAACGGAAAAGGGAGGAGAAAGAAATGGTACCAATTAAATTTGTTCGACCTTCCTGCTCTGGAAAACTCTCCTGGGCAGTGTGATTATAGAGACAGTTACTTATAAATAAACATGTCCTGTAAGGTTTCTTTCCAGGAATAATTTTACCAAATAGGGTGTTTAATGAAGACCTCATAATTACACTTATAGCAAAGTTTATGAAATGCCTGAACCTTTTTAATTTGTTGAATTTTTATACCATAATGACTAATTTGCAGGAAATGCCATACATTAGAATATCACCTTCTAAATATTGTACTGGTGTACAAAGTTTATAATCAAATTATTTTTGTATTGTGAGGCAACAGCATTGTTTAAAATTGATTACAAATTAATAATATTGATATGTCAGTCACTGTCATAATTATTGTCTATTCTGTTACCAGCGTACCACATAGCTGTGTAGCATAAGCACAATATTGCAGAATAGATCAAGTGTTGTAAGGTAATGGTGAGCATGCTAGTAGGCAGGAAGTAGTGTGGTACAAATTCTCAGATTCATCTATGTAGACAATACTAGACATCATGGTTAGCGGAATAAACTAAATGCTGCCTAGCACTTCCATGCACGTATATATGACATGTCATTGCTATTTGGTAGATTATCCTACACTAACATCTAGTGCGTGCATGAGTGCATGCATGTCAGTCACTGTCGCCACTGTGCCGCCACTGTGCCGCCACTGTGTCGCCACTGTGTCGCCACTGTGTCGCCACTGTATTGCCACTGTGTATGTGGATTTGGCTTTTAGAAGAAGAAGAAGAAATACATTGACCACGATCAAGTAGAAGAGTACCCAGCCGAGCTGGATAGCGCCAATGCGCCCTGGAGTGGCAGCTTCCGTGGCCAAGGGTTCTTCCGTTCTACCTCTTCTTCCAAGCACCGTGCTACCAGCTACAATGACATTGATGCCCCTGACCATTCACCTCCTGGGCCCTATGACAGTCCCTATGACAGTCCCCCAGGTCCATATGACAGCCCGTCAGATGAGGATGAATTTGGACCACCTCCAAAACTGCAGAGGTAACAGATTTGTTTAGTGTGTGTGAAAGTTTTAAAAAATCCGTAGAAATTAGAAAATGCAGTAAAGTTTGTCCCGGATTATTTAATTTAGTTTTTTCTACCCCATACACATTGCACAGCAATCCTATATTCAGGACAAAGAGGATCAACCTGACACCCCTGTGTATATAATGGACCTTTCTCAGCACTAGTCAGGTTACCAGTACCTAATACTAACATAAACTCACTGACACCACTTCATCATTTTCTCTTAGAAGGTATGATGCAGGCAGAGGAAGACTAACTGTTCACAATTTTAATTGATGTCTGCTTACAATGAGAGACACACATTAACATGAAAATCTCGGCCATTTTAATAATCCTCTTTTGACGTTAGTTCTACTTTTTCTTACCTTTTCTGACTTCAAAGAAATTACAAGTTCGGATGGGTGAGCTAATAAGACTTATTAAATTTTTTTTATACATTTCCGGAAACCCAATGCTGGTTGGAACATAGGCAAGTAACTATCAAATAGGGTGATGCACATAACTGAAAATCATAGGAGTTAGTGATCCACGATGGAGATTTATATTATCACATTCTGTCAGAATCCTAGTTCACTCTTATATAGATATATCACCTTCATCATTTACATGTTTAGCTTGTTACATTACAAAAATTTACTACGGGTGAATTTGGGGACATGTCTGTCATTTGATGAATTTTGCTGCAGGTACGATGATGAGAAAAGTAGATACCGAGCTAGCAAGAAGGCAAGTCTGCTAAGCATGCTGGAAGACGGCTATATGGATGCCAACGTTGCCGCTAATGAAAGCAAGGTGGATCATTTAACAAATTTTATGCTTGTTTTTGTCCATAGCCAAATTATATTTATGTTTGTTTTATTGTTTCTCCTACAATCAGGTTTAACATTTTAGCAAAATTATAGAAGTTGTCTCTGGTAAAAATGCTGAACGAAATATTATTCCTTGGAACCTGACAGACTGTTGGACAAACTAATAATTATATACTTTACTTTTTAATTCGTTTAGTTTTGTATAAAAAATATTTTTTCATCCATATCAGCCTATCTAACCTAGTTTCGATATTTTTTATTTGTGTGTGCTTGGACCAGTAAGATAGTTACGATATTGTATCACTATTATTGTATAGTTATTATATTGTATCACTGTTATTGTATAGTTATTATATTGTATCACTGTTTTTGTATAGTTATATTGTATCACTGTTATTGTATAGTTATTATATTGTATCACTGTTATTGTATAGTTATTATATTGTATCACTGTTATTGTTTTGAAAGGACTTAAGAGTAACATTGTTGTGTCTTGCTGCCACTGCTATAGGAGTTGTTTGATCATGAATTGGGCAAAGGGGGACTGAGTTTAAACAAGCAGAAGAAGCAAGAGAAGGCCAAGTATTACCGTGAGCTGCAGAAACAACGCGATATGCGAAACAACGAGGCTGGCAAACAGCAGAGGCCCATCTGCAAGTTCTACAAAGAGGGCAAGTGTGCCAAGGTATGTAGTCACAACAATTCGCTACAAATGGATAAACATCGTTTAATGATTCATTTATATGGTTGTTATTGTTGTAATAAGATGTACCATTTTATGCACCTGATATTATGTTTTAAACTTTCCTTTAGTGCATATAGTCATTTATGGACTCTGTATCTGTTATTACACATTGTCATACTATCTGCAACAGGTGATCCATCGTATACATTAAAAACCTTGCGGGAGGGTACCATGTTTTAAATGCGTTATGTTCCAGCATCCATTACCCTATTGGTGTGAGCAGAGCTTTGTGCCCTTTTCAGCATATGCCACTATTGTAGTTCTCATTTGTGCCATTGTAGGGCAGCACGTGTCAGTTCAGCCATGATGTGCGTCAACAGCACCGGCCGGAGATATGCAAATTTTACCTAAACAGCGTGTGTAGCAAGGGCGACAACTGCCTTTACATGCACGGTATCCTTTCTCCAGTATGCATGCATCGCGTGCTTTCTGTGTGCCACACAAGTATTTTCATGGCTTTGTCACCTCTAACATTTCTCTGAAACTTTCATATCAGCACTTTTCTTTTACAGTAGTGCCTAAAAAAGGAACTTGGATGTAAACTATACAATGGGAGATACTGTACTAGGTACTGTCGTAAAAGAAAAGGATTTAGGAGTAACAATAACTGTTGATATGAAAGTTTCAGAGCAGTGTGGTATTGCAGCTTCATAGAGTAATCAAATTATTGGGTTGATTAGGAGAAACATAACATACAAGCTAATTATACATATGTATAAAGCAATAGTTAGGCCTCATTTAGAGTACTGTATTCAATTTGGAGATCATATCGGAAGAAAGATGTAGACACACCTGAACAAATACAGAAGAGAGCAACTAAAACTATTCCAGAACTGAGAGACCTTAGTTATGAAGAACGTCTAAAAGAATGTGGTTTAACAAACCTAGAGACATTGAATGGGTTTGAAAATATTGATAGAAATATTTTTTTCTCACTCAAGAAAGATAGTAGAACTGGAGGACATGAGGTAACATTAGTGAAGGATCAGTGTAGATTGGATATCAGGAAGTACTCGGTCTCACAGAGGACAATAAATGAATAAAACAAATTAACTACACATTGTTTAACTGTTAGCAGCATGAATTTGTTTAAAAACAAGGTTGACATATCTCAGGAGGGCGGGTTACACATAGATGAAAAGATGTTGGAACCTTGATAAGTCAATGTCTTCCTTGTCCACTTGCCATCTGGGTATTTGCCTTGGATGGCAATCTTGTTAAACTTGCTGCAGATCTGGGGTCAGTTATATTTGAAAGTAATTATTACTATTACATTTGATTTGCATTATCCCATTATATATTCTATTACTTTGCTAAGTAATGTATGTCGCATCTAATTTAAAAAATAATTATATAAGGTAGATTGACAAATAGGTTATTACTTTGACAATTGTACAGTATTTTAACTTTTCAGTCTTTGATACAGGAAAACGGGAAAATTGGCTGCAATATAAAATCAACAGTAGCATAATGTTTACAAACATAGTGACCATATCAGAATATTACAGGTTGCCATGCAATCGGTTCATTAAGAAGTTTTTGCTGTTCCATCTATTAATTGATATTCTATGGCTAATGTTATAATTAGATAAAGCTATAAGCATTGTTTGTTCCTCTGTGATAGTTCATATTGAAGTGACAGACACATTCTGCTCTATTGTTCATGCCATAATATCCATTGGTTGCATTGGTTGATGTTTCACTGTTCCTAATTTATAGTAATGTATCACAGTAATGCTGATTCGTAACTGTTCATCTGAGAACAATCCCATTAAGAACAATCCCATTGAGTCGGACGTGTTATCTGTGGTATGTGTGTTAATATAATAATAACTGAGTAGAGTATTTGTGACAAAACCCATCTTCAGTTGTTGTGACCGTTTCCTTGACGACCAAACAGGGACATTTCCATGTAGGTTTTTTCATGCGGCTGGCGGCTGTATTCATGGCGACAACTGTCGTTTCTCTCACGAAGAACTCACAGAGGAGACGCAACGCATACTAGAAAGGGTACGTTTATAGGACTGACTGTACTGTTAACCTACTGCGATGTCGGTGAACAATCAACATTTTGACTATTTGAAGTAACATGTTATGCAACCATAAAGAGATACTTGATGTATTGCTACTACTTCATATAATAAAAAAAAACTATAAAATTGTGTTGATTAAAAACCCACATTTTGCCATTTCGACTACTAAGATCTAAAACTATTCATTAAACAAAACATCTATTCATGGTTGCACAAAGAAAATAACAAGGAGCACATCAATCAAAACTTCATTGGTGTAGCTTCATTATTAGCAGAAATATGACGATTCCAAATTGAAAAACCACAGTTTTTTTGTAAACAGCCAATTAATTAAAAAATTAAAAAAAATGGGATTTATTACTTGAAAGAGGCATGCTTTATCCATGAATGGAAGCAATTTAGAGGTATGTAATTGTTATGAAAGTGTACTTATGGATAATAACTATACAAAGCTATTAGCATGCTTTATGCATAAATAAAAGTGATTTAGAGGTATGTAATTGTTATGAAAGTGTACTTTATGGATAGTAAATATACAAAACTATTAGCATGCTTTATACATGAATAAAAGTGATTTAGAGGTATGTAATTGTTATGAAAGTGTACTTTATGGATAGTAAATATACAAAGCTATTAGCATGCTTTATACATGAATAAAAGTGATTTAGAGGTATGTAATTATTATGAAAGTGTACTTTATGGATAGTAAATATACAGAACTTAGAATATAGTGGAAGCAAATTTTTAGTAATTTAAAAAAATTACATTTCACCTGGGGTATCTTCCCTTTTAATATATGGCCTGTTTCCATAGAGCTCGTACTGGTACCTCTGTGAATGCAACATATTGACGCTGGTGTGCTTTGACACAGGTTCTCGCAGAAAAGAAGGAGGACAAACTCGACGGGTCATCACCGAGGAAGAAGCCAAGTTTGCTGGGTGCGTTACAAATCAAACATTGACTGATCTTGGTTATTGAGGTATATTCAGCTGCTTTAAAATGGTGTGAGTGGTGTTCTTTTGTGAAATGGTAACAAATAGCAAAGATCCAGTTTCACATGATTCACCTTTACCCTGCTTTCTTTTTATTGTTATTTTAGGTCATTAATATAATTATGATATATTGATGACCTATTTTTTCTTGTAGATTTTATGGTTTCCAAATCACAGTGTAAACTATTCGTCAAACCCAGTGAAACGGCAGAAATGATTACACAAATCTACTGATAGATAATGTTGGGCAGAATATAAATCGGCGAAATTGCCTTAATTGTCATGTACACTTCATCATCATTATAATTTATTGCATTCATACTCTGTTTCCTACACTTGCAAATGCAACTTGCTCTTTCTACATTATGCCAGATTGCATTATTAACTAACATTAAAATTTTTATAGTTTTTTAAATGATGTTAGTTTATATTGCTGATGTTTATATTACTGATGTTTATATTACTTATGTTTATATTACTGATGTTTATATTGCTGATGTTTATATTGCTGATGTTTATATTGCTGATGTTTATATTACTGATGTTTTTATTGCCCATCCCACAAAACAGCCTGCCTCCAAATCTATCCCTGTTTTGTGAAACATCCCAATTACCTGTTTTAAGCTCTCTTTTTTCCTTCCCTCAGGCTCCCCACCAAGACACCTCCGGGAGCAGGTTATGGGATCGTCACCCAGGGATCAGCAGGTGAAGAAGATCCCGTCTCTCTTTGACATCAAAGTCTTTCCCCCAAGTCAGTCACAGCGCATGAAGAGTCCTCAAGGGCCTCCTGGACCTATGTCCCCCCCTCTGAGGGGAATGGGGTAAGTGAGGTTGTTCCATTGCTTGGTTGTTTTGTTTTTGGTGTCTGCTTGAAATGTCATGTTGGCCAGATTGAGTCCTCCAGCAGAATTTGGCCCCACAAATCATGTTATCTCTGGAAGTCCAGTAACCTTGATGGATTTCTGCCATTATCACCCTAGGCTATTTCAAATTCTTTTCTTTTTAAAACTGATTTGCATTCTTTTCACTTAAACATATGTTAGTACTGATGTCACATTTGACATATTAAACGATGCTCACAAGTAACTCTTAGCTTCTGGAATCTCCTAACTTAAATAAAATATTTAGCGTTTCTTGTTTCTAATAACAATTCTGTATGTCAACTTTGGAATTATGTAGTGCGATAAAGCTTCTCGAAACACTGACACCTTCACTGACACACTAAGGTGAACGTTATTGCTCCTGGTTTCTGTTTTATTCCTCTTGACGTATTTCTTTCAAAATATCTGAGGATCAGTACAAGCTGCTGTCAGACATGGGGTCAATTACATTGGAACTGAAACACCAGTTTAGGAAATGGTGTTTTGTTTTTAAAAGTAATTAGAATTGGTGAAAATGTAAAATTTGTATTTTACATTACTTCTTTAATTACATCATGTAACTTTTTAACACACATTATACACTACAAATAATTAATGGAGTATAATATGTTGCGTATATCATATTTGTTTGTCATTATGTATCATGATATGCAGAAATTAAATATAACTGCTATTGTTGCTCTGTTCACATATTTTTACTTCTATATGGAATTGATAAATGGAATTGCTATTATTGGTATTTTTAGGTTGAATTGATATTTGTAACTGGAGTGGAATTGGAATTGATATAATGTCATTTACCATAATAAACCCTATATTTTTGTAAATAAATTATGCATTGTGTTTCTACAGACCAGCTGGGTTCTACTCGGAGATGCGCCCATCTCCTAACAGAATGCCCATCCGCCCCAACATGATGATGCCGCCTCCTGGTATGGTGCCACCTAGGGGTATGATGCCTCCAGATGTGAACCGTGAGGGTCTGCTGGCTCACCCTGGCATGCCACCCCTGAGGCCACAGGGCATGTACTTCAACGAGGAACATGGCAATCCACAGCCAGGGCAGCAGGCAGGATCACAGAATCCCTTCTTTGGACTGTCAGGTCCAGACACAGACAAGAGCACCAGTGGTACAGATGGTATGTGGCGTTAATCTAGTCATGTTTGTGTAAAGTATGTCAAACTTGAACAACTTTCAAAAGTCTTCCATATCTGAAAACATTAATTACTAATTCGTTAGGCGGAGAACTGTCCATGTCTTCTATATAATCCTGCCCATTGACTGTCCACTCTGTGTTTATATCTTGCACCGCATCTAGAATGTTCATTTTGAGGAAGTCTGTAAAGACAACGTATACAATATTGCTTAAACAGAATTTTGTGTCTTGTACTAACACGTTGTATTTTGAAACAAAAATTCTTGTGTTGCTAGAAAGTTTGGGATACTCAAAACCAAATTCGTGTTTTACAGACATCATCCACAACTGATTCAAGTAATCTCAGTCACAGTTCATGAGCAAAAGTTTGTTTATCAAGATATGCTATTTACGCTTTTCTTCACTTATTTATTTACCCCAGCCTGCTGAAGTAGAATGGTTAGTAGTTTACTTAATATAACACAGGTACTTGGATTGTTGTTATTTGTTTTTCTACTCTTTATTATATGTTGTACATCTTTATAAAATGTAAATGCCTAATAAAGTGATATTTTTTTATGTGACAGATGGCACAGCAATGCCATCCGGACAGACAGACCCATCAGACGGAGACAAGTACAACATCCCGGTCCACTTGGCTCCCAAGCAACGGGAGTTGTTCCTTCGCATACAACAGCAACAGAGGGAGAGGGATGTGTCTGTCAACGCACAGCAGAATAGTAAGGATAAAGATGGTGCGTCATCACTCCTGCCAGGGGGAGCCACCTCTTGGCGTTTTTGTTCTCTACCGACTTGGATGCCGTCACTGAACCTTGCTTGTCAATGATGTCATATTGTCTTCAGGCAATTCAGTTTGCTAAACAGAAGAAAATGCTTATGCATGATCTCAATATTTCTTTCTTACTTTCTCATTGATTCTTTGCCCTGGTGTCACATGTCAGGTCACTTTATTAATAAAATTTATACTGTATTTAGTTGACATAGTTTTACAGTGTTGCTGTCCAACTGTTCCTTTAGCCTGATCCATATGCAGTCCTATTAGTTTGTTAAATATAACATACAAAATCTGACCATTTTTTACGTAAAATCATGTTATAGTATAAAATATATCTACTCTTAACATCTTGACTGCCCAAATCTGTTTTAATTAACCACTTTTTTTGACCATTAGTTTAATTTGAATGTTTCAGGGTGAATATTATGTTTACATTGTCTGCTGTTATTCATAAACAGACAACAGTCGAATTATATAAATAAAATTGTGATTCATTAAAACACATGTGGACAGATAGAGTTTGTACTATACAATGTGACTTTATGATTGATAAGACTCTGCTCTTTTTGACATCCGCCTGCAAGCCAGTGGTAATGGTACAAGTTGTGTTGTTGCAGATGAGAATGACAATTGGTACTCGAGTGACGAGGAAGACGCACCAAAGCCACCAACAGTCCCGTCAAACATCCTGCAGAATTTGGGGATTCCACCAGGTGGCGCTATGCCACCGAAGCAGCAGGCAGCCAATCAGCAGGCGCCAGTGCTCAACATAGCACAGATGTTGAACGTCATTAGGAACGTCACGTCACAGCCACCGACAACCATGGGGTGAGTAGCCATGCTAGGGTAATGTATGCAACTGTGGGGTTAGAACACCAGACTACCAGATAACCCAGTTTCGAATCCTCTTGCTGCCGTTTTGAAGCTTGGACAATTTAGTTTTTTCCACATTACCTCAGTTCACTTAACTGTATAAATGAGTACCTGGCTATAGACAGTGGTGGATATGTGAACAAATAGTCTTCGTGCAGAAATTGTAGCGTGGCTGAATGCTTCCCAGAGAAGTTGAGTTGGTGTTTGTAAGAACAGGTCTGCCAGGGAGTGAATTGTAAAGTACTTTGAGCAGTCCCAAGGACTGGGTACAGTGCTATATAAGAACTTATCTTCAACTGTTGTGGGTGGTACTGACTTGCATGTTCATTCACATTCATATCCACACTTAGAGCAGCTACATTCCCAAGTAACAATCACTTAAGTGTATCCACTCTGCTTCTTTCTTTGATGCAAGGGATTGAACAAGTCAAAAACTCAAGTGCCTTTGATGCTAAAGCATTTGAAAACAAGTTTAAATTTTTGCCATGCAAATAACTTGAATCATGATCAGGGACTGGATTTGTTGCAGTTGTAAAACTCGACACATACTTGTCGTTGACAAGCTTTTTTGAAGGCAGAAGCATTTCTTTTTTACCTATCGCTGTAAAATGGCTGACAACTGTAATGTAATTTAATGGTTTGATGCCTTCTTGTGCATGAATATTTTTGGTTTTCGAAAATGTTTATGACATCAAGATTAATTTTATAAAAGGTGTAAGCAATTGTACAAATATTTTTAATGGTCTATTGGTCTATATGGGCAAGGGCAGTTTATCATGTACAATATTAATTTTATATCTTATTTATATTTAACAATTTATTATATTTTAACATTTATATTTGAATTGTATTTTTAACCTGAAATAAAGGTATTCATATTGGTCTGTGACCTTTGTGTAGTTTACTGCCTGTATTGTGTCTATGCCCTTCTGATAACCATGGTTGTTTGCTGCAGTGATGGTCACCTAGGGGGCATGAATCCTGGGCGTGATCCTAGAATGATGATGGGTCATCAGCCAGCAGTGGACCCCCGCACTGGTCTTCCTCACCCCGCCCCAAAGGCCAACGATCCACGGCTGCACTCAGCAACATCTAACATGTCATCGATGTCACTCGATGCGTCCATAACAATTGATGCATCGCTGGCACAATCAGGTGGCGGAGTGCCATACGTGGTCCGGCGTCTGCCCACCTTTCCCGCACTCTGCCTGCCGACATCCGTCAACATGTTTGACCCTCGGTACAATCACGACCCGCGTGTGCAGAAACTCATCAAGAAGTTGGAACCATCGCTCATACAGCAACAGATGGGCAAGGGCGACGGAAGTGCCAAGACGCGAATAATCCCCCTGGTGGGAGAAAACGAAACTCTGATGATAGCTGAGCCGGTGGCGCCCCCACCGCAGGCGCCCCAACCACTGGCACTACCGCCGCTGCTTCAGAACACTGTCCTGTCGAGCGTCCTCGCGTCGGGTGCTCTGCAACAGATGGCACGGTTTCCACAGCCCCGATTCCAACAGCCGCCGCCAAATATTGTCGCTGCAGCTGCCATGGTGACAATGTCACATGTGCGACTCGGGCGGACTATGTCTCAGCCACCAATGTCTCAACCACCGCCCAGTGAGGTCGTGATTGATCCCCGTTTCCAAAGACGGGATTCTCAGCCGATGCCTGAGAAAGTGGGAGACCCGCGGGTCACCAGATTACACGAATCACAATCACAAGACTCGGGAGTCACGAGTGCTAACGTCACGGATGTGAGACTGGCGAAAGCGTTGTCGGTGCCATCGATTCCCATTGAGTTGCCGTCCCTTTTACAGACACCTCCCCTGCCACTGCACCCGGGTCTAAAACCCACCGTGACAGACCCGCGCATGTGTAAAACGCAGGGCACCAGTAGTGCGTCATCCAGTGGAGATGACCAGGGAGATTCGCCACAGCATGTGACGCAGCATGCGGACTCTCAGCGGCCATTGCTGTCGCATCGTAACGACCCACGCTTTAAAAAACGACACAAAGCTGTCTCAGATGCACCAGCGCTGCAGTCGGAAATTAATATCGTAGAGTCGGAACCAATAAATCCACCACCACCGCAGCGGCGTGGGATGGAGTACAGCTCACCACTAGGTAGCAATACTAGTGAGGCAGCATCAGAGACATCTGCTAGTAATGCTTATAATCGTCCGCCAAACTCACGGTTTCAGCAGTTGCAGCATCAAAAGCAACATCATTTTAAAAGTGCAAAAGGACCACCCAATAATGGTAAGACAACAACATTGCAGAACTCGATTGCTTCATCGATATCCTCACAGGTGGCACCAGTAGTGACAACGACTGCGACGGCCATGTTAGAACTTACGCCAGAACAATTGCAGTTACCCCCTGGTGCCGTCGGCGACGAACCATCATTGAAGGACATGTTTAAAACATTTGACCCAACTGCATCGCCATTCTGTTAGCAAATGCAAGCGCATCCATTAGTCGATTAGAATCAGCACAGCCAATTCACGCCACTTTTCCCAGTTGTCAGTTTGTGTTGCTGGCCAGTTTGTCGCAACTGTTTTATCTAACCACATGGTTTGATCCAGTAGATAAAAGCACTTTTCTGTGTACTTACTTTTAAGTGACCCGTGCATGCTTTAATTCTGAAGTAATGTCAAATTTGACAGAAGATTGGCTACTATACTAAATAGTGTGATTGCTGCAAAGACGTGCCTTTTGTAGGCATGTATTATAGATGTTGTACAAGTTACATGTATAGAATATTTAAAGGCAGACTTGTGTATATGTCAGCTCCAACTTGTGTTATTCCCAGTGTACATACACCCAAACCTTTGACTGTGATGTTTTCCTTAGCGTGGCAGCAGCTGTCTGACTAGTTCCTATAGCAGCTTGATATCAAGTCGTTCAATGTGTATTACAAGTCCTCCAAAACCTACAACAGCCCTGACGTGATATTATCGCTAAGCAGTGTTGTGTAAATCATTTCACTTTCAGAATCACAATATCAGATGCTTTCTGATTGATTAGATATTATTGTTACTTGAAGAAGTCCCAGAGAAGCTTGGCGACAGAAATAAGATGATCATGTTGCCAGTGTAGCAACTAGTTCTGTGGTAACTAGCACATTATGTTTGCACTGGGTTTCTCATTTATGTAAAAAAAGGTTTTAAAGTACATATATCTGGGCGCTAATTATTAAAAATGCCTGATAGAATATCCGGGTTCTGTTGACAGGTTTGTCTGTAGTCTTTGGTATTTAATTTGGCCCCTATTTCGCAATATAAGTACTCAATATATATATATATGGCAGTTACTCCCAAATGCTGCTTCCAATGGGAAATATGCATTTACCAGTGTTAGTCAATTTGCATCATTAGAACCCAAAACATGCCCTCTGCATACAATAGTTACAGCTGTGCCAAGTCTCATTTAGTTTGTGATTTTCTAGAAATTGCATGTTGTAATATTGTCTCGCACCCACTACCTTTATTGTGCTGTGTGTCTTCATGTGACCGCAATTGTGTTGTACAGAAATTCAGATACTGTTGTATGTCATTTTACCAGTGTGTTCACAATGTTGTGTGTATGATTGTGTGTGTGTGTGCAGACTGCTTGTAAATATGTAATAAAACGGCATTCAATTAATGCTTATTGGTGCAGTAATCATGGTCGTTGTTCTGTGTATGCTGTGATAGATGTTTGCCTCATGTTCAGGGCTGGGTCCAGGATTTGGCTGAAGGGAAGGCATTGGGATTGCAACTTACCTATTAATCGTAGGCAATAAAATGACCGTAAGTTGTACAACATGCAAAGTTTCCACTAAGCCCTTCATTCTTATGGTTGCTATGGTACCAGGTGATGAAAAATAGCAATGCCAAAGGCACATTTTTATATAAAAGAACCTGATGCAAGTATATAATCCTGAATTATAAGGTTTTTTCTTGAAAAACAACAGCCCCAATACAAATAACAACCATGATATCAAACAGCTTATTTAATTATCTGATATACTGCAACCTCTGCTGTATATCCACTGTGGTACATACAAAAGACCTGCTGTATCCACTGTGGTACATACAAAAGACCTGCTGTATCCACTGTGGTACAAAAGACCTGCTGTATTCACTGTGGTACATACAACAGACCTGCTGTATCCACTGTGGTACATACAAGACTTGTTATATACCCTGATACATATAAAAGACCCCTGCTATATCCACTGTGGTACATACAAAATACCTGTATCCATTGTGGAACATACAAAATACTTGCCATATTCACTGTTGTACATACAAAAGACCTGCCATATTCACTGTGGTGCATACAAAAGACTATCCATATCTGCTGTGGTCCATACAAAAGACCATCCATATCTGCTGTGGTACATACAAAAGACCATCCATATCTGCTGTGGTCCATACAAAAGACCATCCATATCTGCTGTGGTGCATACAAAAGACCATCCATATCTGCTGTGGTCCATACAAAAGACCATCCATATCTGCTGTGGTCCATACAAAAGACCATCCATATCTGCTGTGGTACATACAAAAGACCATCCATATCTGCTGTGGTGCATACAAAAGACCTGCCATATTCACTGTGGTGCATACAAAAGACCTGCCATATTCACTGTGGTACATACAGAAGACCTGCCATATTCACTGTGGTACATACAAAAGACCATCCATATCTGCTGTGGTACATACAAAAGACCTGCCATATTCACTGTGGTGCATTCAAAAGACCTGCCATATTCACTGTTGTACATACAAAAGACCTGCCATATTCACTGTGGTACATACAAAAGACCATCCATATCTGCTATGTTCTTTCCACTGTGGATGTGCAATATATCTATGTTCTTTTCACTGTGGATGTACAACAGATTTCTGTTCTTTCCACTACGGATATACAATAGATCTCAGTTCTTTTCACTGTGGATGTACAATAGATATATGTTCTTTGCACTGTGAATTTGCAATTGATCTCTGTTCTTTGCACTGTGGATGTGCAATTGATCTCCGTTCTTTCCACTGTGGATGTACAATAGATCTATGTTCTTTGCACTGTGGATGTGCAATTGATCTCCGTTCTTTCCACTGTGGATGTACAATAGATCTATGATCTTAGTACTATAGATATGAAATAGATGTTTTTTCTACTCTGAATGTACAATAGATCTCTGTTCTTTGCACTCTGGGTATACAGGGGAGGAGTACTACACACCAGGCACATACACAGTGGTATACAGGGGAGGAGTACTACACACCAGGCAAATACACAGTGGAAGACAGGGAGGAGTACTACACACCAGACACATACACAGTGGAAGACTGGGAGGAGTACTACACACCAGACACATACACAGTGGAAGACAGGGAGGAGTATTACACAACAGACACATACACAGTGGAAGACAAGGAGGAGTACTACACACCAGACACATACACAGTGGAAGACTGGGAGGAGTACTACACACCAGACACATACACAGTGGAAGACAGGGGACGAGTACTACACACCAGACACATACACAGTGGAAGACAGGGAGGAGTACTACACACCAGACACATACACAGTGGAAGACAGGGAGGAGTATTACACACCAGACACATACACAGTGGAAGACAGGGAGGAGTATTACACAACAGACACATACACAGTGGAAGACAGGGAGGAGTACTACACAGCAGGCACACACACAGTGGAAAACAGGGGAGGAGTACTACACACCAGACACATACACAGTGGAAGACAGGGAGGAGTATTACACAACAGACACATACACAGTGGAAGACAGGGAGGAGTATTACACAACAGACACATACACAGTGGAAGACAAGGAGGAGTACTACACAACAGACACATACACAGTGGAAGACAGGGGAGGAGTACTACACACCAGACACATACACAGTGGAAGACAGGGAGGAGTATTACACAACAGACACATACACAGTGGAAGACAGGGAGGAGTATTACACAACAGACACATACACAGTGGAAGACAGGGGACGAGTACTACACACCAGACACATACACAGTGGAAGACAGGGAGGAGTACTACACACCAGACACATACACAGTGGAAGACAGGGAGGAGTATTACACACCAGACACATACACAGTGGAAGACAGGGAGGAGTATTACACAACAGACACATACACAGTGGAATACAGGGAGGAGTACTACACACCAGACACATACACAGTGGAAGACAGGGGAAGAGTACTACACACCAGACACATACACAGTGGAAGACAGGGAGGAGTACTACACACCAGACACATACACAGTGGAAGACAGGGAGGAGTATTACACGACACATACACAGTGGTAGACAGGGAGGAGTATTACACAACAGACACATACACAGTGGAAGACAGGGAGGAGTATTACACACCAGACACATACACAGTGGAAGACAGGGAGGAGTATTACACACCAGACACATACACAGTGGAAGACAGGGAGGAGTACTACACACCAGACACATACACAGTGGAAGACAGGGAGGAGTACTACACAACAGACACATACACAGTGGAAGACAGGGAGGAGTACTACACAACAGACACATACACAGTGGAAGACAGGGAGGAGTACTACACACCAGACACATACACAGTGGAAGACAGGGAGGAGTATTACACAACAGACACATACACAGTGGAAGACAGGGAGGAGTATTACACAACAGACACATACACAGTGGAAGACAGGGAGGAGTACTACACAACAGACACATACACAGTGGAAGACAGGGAGGAGTACTACACACCAGACACATACACAGTGGAAGACAGGGAGGAGTATTACACAACAGACACATACACAGTGGAAGACAGGGAGGAGTACTACACACCAGACACATACACAGTGGAAGACAGGGAGGAGTACTACACACCAGACACATACACAGTGGAAGACAGGGGGGAGTACTACACACCAGACACATACACAGTGGAAGACAGGGAGGAGTATTACACAACAGACACATACACAGTGGAAGACAGGGGGAGTATTACACACTAGACACATACACAGTGGAAGACAGGGAGGAGTACTATACACCAGACACATACACAGTGGAAGACAGGGAGGAGTACTACACACCAGGCACATACACAGTGGAAGACAGGGAGGAGTACTACACACCAGACACATACACAGTGGAAGACAGGGTGGAGTATTACACAACAGACACATACACAGTGGAAGACAGGGAGGAGTACTACACACTAGACACATACACAGTGGAAGACAGGGAGGAGTACTATACACCAGACACATACACAGTGGTAGACAGGGAGGAGTATTACACACCAGTCACATACACAGTGGAAGACAGGGAGAAGTACTACACACCAGGCACATACACAGTGGTAGACAGGGAGTACTACACACCAGACACATACACAGTGGTAGACAGGGAGGAGTACTACACACCAGACACATACACAGTGGAAGACAGGGAGGAGTACTACACACCAGACACATACACAGTGGTAGACAGGGAGGAGTATTACACACCAGTCACATACACAGTGGAAGACAGGGAGAAGTACTACACACCAGACACATACACAGTGGTAGACAGGGAGGAGTACTACACACCAGACACATACACAGTGGAAGACAGGGAGGAGTACTACACACCAGACACATACACAGTGGTAGACAGGGTGGAGTATTACACAACAGACACATACACAGTGGAAGACAGGGTGGAGTATTACACACCAGACACATACACAGTGGTAGACAGGGTGGAGTATTACACAACAGACACATACACAGTGGTAGACAGGGTGGAATATTACACACCAGACACATACACAGTGGAAGACAGGGTGGAGTATTACACAACAGACACATACACAGTGGAAGACAGGGAGGAGTACTACACACTAGACACATACACAGTGGAAGACAGGGAGGAGTACTATACACCAGACACATACACAGTGGTAGACAGGGAGGAGTACTACACACCAGACACATACACAGTGGTAGACAGGGAGGAGTACTACACACCAGACACATACACAGTGGTAGACAGGGAGGAGTACTACACACCAGACACATACACAGTGGTAGACAGGGAGGAGTACTACACACCAGACATATACACAGTGGTAGACAGGGAGGAGTACTACACACCAGACACATACACAGTGGTAGACAGGGAGGAGTACTACACACCAGACACATACACAGTGGTAGACAGGGAGGAGTACTACACACCAGACACATACACAGTGGTAGACAGGGAGGAGTACTACACACCAGACACATACACAGTGGTAGACAGGGTAGGAATACTACTGTTAATAAAAGATAATTTAAACCCAACACCATTCTTACCTGGCAATACAGATGCAGAAATCTTATGGGTTACCACATCCCCACCCAACCCACAACCCAACCCACAACACAACCCACAACCCAACCCACAACCCAACCCACAACACAACACACAACACAACAATTACAGACCAGTGTCACTCACCAGCCAAGTGGCAAGACTACTACAAAGAATAATACAAGACAGTTTGCATAAACTAGCTGACTCAAACAATACATAAACTAGCTGACACAAACAATACATAAACTAGCTGACACAAACAATACATAAACTAGGTGACACAAACAATACTTAAACTAGCTGACACAAACAATACTTAAACTAGCTGACACAAACAATACTTAAACTAGCTGACACAAACAATACTTAAACTAGGTGACACAAACAATACTTAAACTAGCTGACACAAACAATACATAAACTAGCTGACATAAACAATACTTAAACTAGCTGACACAAACAATACTTAAACTAGCTGACACAAACAATACATAAACTAGCTGACACAAACAATACTTAAACTAGCTGACACAAACAATACATAAACTAGCTGACACAAACAATACTTAAACTAGCTGACACAAACAATACTTAAACTAGCTGACACAAACAATACATAAACTAGCTGACACAAACAATACATAAACTAGGTGACACAAACAATACATAAACTAGCTGACACAAACAATACTTAAACTAGGTGACACAAACAATACATAAACTAGGTGACACAAACAATACTTAAACTAGCTGACACAAACAATACATAAACTAGGTGACATAAACAATACTTAAACTAGCTGACACAAACAATACTTAAACTAGCTGACACAAACAATACTTAAACTAGGTGACACAAACAATACATAAACTAGTTGACACAAACAATACTTAAACTAGGTGACACAAACAATACTTAAACTAGGTGACACAAACAATACATAAACTAGTTGACACAAACAATACTTAAACTAGGTGACACAAACAATACTTAAACTAGCTGACACAAACAATACATAAACTAGCTGACACAAACAATACATAAACTAGGTGACATAAACAATACTTAAACTAGCTGACACAAACAATACTTAAACTAGGTGACACAAACAATACATAAACTAGTTGACACAAACAATACTTAAACTAGCTGACACAAACAATACTTAAACTAGGTGACACAAACAATACTTAAACTAGCTGACACAAACAATACTTAAACTAGGTGACACAAACAATACATAAACTAGCTGACACAAACAATACTTAAACTAGGTGACACAAACAATACATAAACTAGCTGACACAAACAATACTTAAACTAGCTGACACAAACAATACATAAACTAGGTGACATAAACAATACTTAAACTAGCTGACACAAACAATACTTAAACTAGGTGACACAAACAATACATAAACTAGCTGACACAAACAATACTTAAACTAGGTGACACAAACAATACATAAACTAGCTGACACAAACAATACTTAAACTAGCTGACACAAACAATACTTAAACTAGGTGACACAAACAATACATAAACTAGCTGACACAAACAATACTTAAACTAGCTGACACAAACAATACTTAAACTAGGTGACACAAACAATACTTAAACTAGGTGACACAAACAATACATAAACTAGCTGACACAAACAATACTTAAACTAGGTGACACAAACAATACTTAAACTAGCTGACACAAACAATACTTAAACTAGCTGACACAAACAATACTTAAACTAGGTGACACAAACAATACATAAACTAGTTGACACAAACAATACTTAAACTAGCTGACACAAACAATACTTAAACTAGGTGACACAAACAATACTTAAACTAGGTGACACAAACAATACATAAACTAGCTGACAAAAACAATACTTAAACTAGCTGACACAAACAATACTTAAACTAGGTGACACAAACAATACATAAACTAGCTGACACAAACAATACATAAACTAGCTGACACAAACAATACATAAACTAGGTGACACAAACAATACATAAACTAGCTGACACAAACAATACTTAAACTAGCTGACACAAACAATACTTAAACTAGGTGACACAAACAATACATAAACTAGCTGACACAAACAATACTTAAACTAGGTGACACAAACAATACATAAACTAGCTGACACAAACAATACTTAAACTAGGTGACACAAACAATACATAAACTAGCTGACACAAACAATACTTAAACTAGCTGACACAAACAATACTTAAACTAGGTGACACAAACAATACATAAACTAGCTGACACAAACAATACTTAAACTAGGTGACATAAACAATACTTAAACTAGCTGACACAAACAATACTTAAACTAGCTGACACAAACAATACTTAAACTAGGTGACACAAACAATACATAAACTAGTTGACACAAACAATACTTAAACTAGCTGACACAAACAATACTTAAACTAGGTGACACAAACAATACATAAACTAGTTGACACAAACAATACTTAAACTAGGTGACACAAACAATACATAAACTAGCTGACACAAACAATACTTAAACTAGCTGACACAAACAATACTTAAACTAGGTGACACAAACAATACTTAAACTAGGTGACACAAACAATACATAAACTAGCTGACACAAACAATACTTAAACTAGGCGACACAAACAATACATAAACTAGCTGACACAAACAATACTTAAACTAGCTGACACAAACAATACATAAACTAGCTGACTCAAACAATACTATCTGTTGTGACCAATATGGTTTTCACTATACAACTATTAGAATGTCTACATGACTGGTCTGCAAATATAGATAACAGTGCTGAAACTGATGTAATTTACTTAGATTTTTCAAAGGCCTTTGATACTGTACCTCATATACAATTGATATATAAATTAAGACAAAATCGTATTAAAGGCAGTGCTTCTATGAATCCAATCCTTCCTAGCAGGTAGAAGGCAGAGGGTGCTCCTAAGAAATGGTTATTCATCATGGAAAAATGTGAGAAGTGGGGTTCCAAAAGGTGTCAATTCTAGGGCCATTACTATTTTTTTTTATGTAAACAATCTACCCGACTCAGTTAAAGCAACAGCCAAAATGTTTGCTGATAACACAGAACTCTATTCAAATATTTCTACATTAGCTGACTGTGAAGTTCTCCAAGATGATCTAAGCAAACTTGCAGTTTGGTCAAAAACTTGGCTATTAAACATCAATACCACCAAATGTGTAGTACTAAAAATAAGACAAAGCCTGAAATATTCATACACATTAAATGGAAAAATCTTAGAAGTTGCAGAAGAACAAAAGGATTTAGGAATTACCATCTGCGAAAACTTAAAACCAAGCACCCACATAATATATATTACAAGAAAGACAAATCAACACATAGAACTAATTAAACGATGCTTTGAAAGTGGATTGGAAAAGATTATAAAGACCTTATATGAATATGACCAGTGCATCGCCAGCTTGGAACCCTTTCTGTAGAAAGGATGTAGATGAACTAGAGAAAGTTCAGAAAAGAGCGCTGAAATTCAGTAGAATACCTGTCAAATCAGTTCCTTTGGAACAGTGACGACTTGAGGCGGACCTCTGTGAGGTATACAAATACCTCAGTGGCCTAAATAGGAATAACCCAGAGCATTTTTTTTATCAATGTAGCAGCAATCTTAGGAAGACGTACTCCCGTACAGAGATCTGTAAACACTTCTGCACAAATCGTGTCATCGACTGTTTGAACAAACATCCTGAAGAAGTCGTGTCAGCGCCTACTTTGAACACCTTCAAGAAGAAATTTCAGGTCTCTAGAAAGAGACTATACAACCAAGTATACCAAGTACAATAGACCTCTGTAGAAGTAGACGTGCTGCAACCTATTGCTACCCTCAATTTCTCAACGTCAACAGGTTTTTAAATATGTGAGAACAAAATCATATTCATCAACTTGAATGAAATCTTAATCTCAACAACAACAAAAAGTTTATTCAGTGAGAAAGTCAAATTAAGCAAATACAAAAGTCCAAAGTATTAAACACATTTCATGTGCTACATTATATGTATGACACACTTGAAATCTGTAAAGACTACTACAAAATTACAAATGACAGTTTACAAGTCGTCTTCTGAACTTCAGCAACGAAACAGTTTCATTTGGAAATTACAAACCCTATTGTGAACTTGTGTATGATCATTTAAAAAACATTATTGGGCACAGCCGCTCATTAGCACACCATACCACTACATAACGGCACCAATGATGATTCATATTTATACTCAGATATGCTCAGATAGCATAACTGATGTTTAGAGATGGTCGAATGTGGTTCAAAATGGTGGCATGGTGAGCGACATCACTCGGATTACATTTTCTGTTTATGCCCATCTTGGTTACCCAGATGCCAGCATCTGGATAAATAAGAACAAGACAACGGAGTCTTCTTTAACTTCGGCAAGTACACTTCAGAATATGCTCCTGGTGGCCATATTTATAATATCTGCACTGCTTACATAGTAGCTACAGGCACCGTAAATGTTACACTAATTTGAACATTTGTTGTTACCGTTGTAATGGTTATTACATAAACGTCTCCCATACATTTCATATTGATAGTTCTTCTGAAACAATGAGGACTTCAAAATTTACATCACGCATTCAGTAGAATAACAACAGAATGAGTCACTATCAGTGCACCGACATCGTGATAAACCACCCTCACCAAGCAGGCACAGCTGAAGCAATTTGTAGGTCTGTGAAGGATAATGTCAAAACACTGATGTAGCACATGAAACTAATGTCATTTCTCCTCAACCCTCCTCCCCCTTACATGAAACTTTAAGAATTGTGGTCTGCAGAAAATAAACAATGTTTCTTTGGAAAAATACACCGACACTAAACGAAACAGTTGTTAACCCCTCCCCCCATGAAACAGGTAACCCCCTCCCCCCATGAAACAGGTAACCCCTCCCCCCATGAAACCTATTCTATGTAGTGTTGCACATATCAATGTTTTGAAATCATCCATAATTATAAAGACAAATTATAATTTATCTAAACACAATTAATTTCACCTATACTTTGTGCGACTTCGTTCATCCACAACCCTGTGATGTCTTCATTGACTGTGCTACCATCTGGTGGTCAGTCAGGAAGACATTCACCTGGTGAATGAAGTGCTACACAGAACAGCCGAGGTCCATTTACAAGAGTGATTTTTTTTTTATTATGTCATACGCCACCGCATTGTACAACTTAACTAAACAAAATTACTTATGAAAACACCCTCGTCAGACCGATTAGCGAGACAAATTTGTGGGTACAATTACTTGTGTAAAACATCCTATCAAACAACATGTTAATGGCATGGCTAGGAACAGTTTGAGACAAACTTAGCAAGTTGGCACTGAACAACAAATTTAGTATCACTGGTGTTTAACTAAACAAACACAAACTCGTAAGAAATGGGACTTTCTGTGCATGAAGTTGTAAGAAATGGGACTTTCTGTGAACAAACTTGTAAGAAATGGGACTTTCTGTGCATGAACTTGTAAGAAATGGGACTTTCTGTGAACAAACCTGTAAGAAATGGGACTTTCTGTGCATGAATTTGTTGAACGCGTATTTGATGACCAAGCATGCATGAGTGCGTGCGTGTGCGAATACATAAAATGGCTGTTTCACCAGAGAAATGTTTCTACCAACTACCACTAGATGGCAGGTTTTATTGAATGTGTCGGACATTGACACATCTATCGCAATGTGTCCACAAATAACTAAACATTTTGTTAAATGCGTTGTGTTTGCAGTAACTACTGAACAAGACAATAAACACAGACACATTTACACTTGGCAATGGAGGGAATTAGTAAATTCCTTCCAAACTACATCACTCTGGCCCGTTCATGTAATCTGGCATCACCAAACATTTAATTTTTACTGCAGTGAATACCGACATGCTAAATATGATAACATGATTTATCGTTGGTGTAATGCCGTAGTGATTTGCAACACTAAATTATTAAAAACAATGACCGACTTGAGTAACCAAATAACAATACAATATAAACATTATTTACATTAATTTATGCCAAGATTATTTATGGGACAGGCTGATAAGGAAATATCTTAGAAACCACTCATCTTATTTTGGTAAAATTTACATTGTATTATATTTATGTATGTATTGTCCTAAACTAATAGCAAATATTACCTTTTTAGCAAAAATATTATTATTTGTTCAGCCAAACTACTTCAATTTTTCATGTGACTTTCCGCAAAACCAGCCATCAGCATTTTTAGGATTATCTGGTTACCATGATAATTGTACCCATCTTGCTGCCTGTCCCCTTAAATCAGCCACCAGTATAATTATTCTATTGGACTTTTAAGATATTATTGGTGCAGAAATCGCATTAAGATGACCTAACTTGAGTATGCAAACAAAATATTTCAACTGTCAACACCAATGTCAGTCCACAAAATACAAATGTTAATTGATAAGATGTGGCTGATTTTTGCAGTGCTTAATGGTGCACGTTTTTCTGAAATATATACAAAAAACATCTCTGTTGACCCAGAACAAAACTTCTATCCAGTGACGCTTTACCAGGGGCAGGTAACTCATTTGCTCGAAATGCATGCTCTGACAAAGAGGGTATCATTTTTAATGTACGTGGAGTTCTCAATCTGCGATATTGAAGCGAACTCAATGTAACCGAAACCTTTGTGATTGCGTGACGTCATTGGTCTCTGGAACGCTGCTAGTTCAGGGTTCGCCTCAAGCGTCTCACTGATGTCCACCCGCTTCTCAAAGTCATCGTTCTGGTCAAGAATCGCAAGAGTGATCCGACCTTGAAATGGCCACTCAAGGATGTCGTCGTATTCACCCTTCATGAAGTGAATAAAGAGAGAGATGTGCGTTGCAAAACCAGAATCAACCCCATTGAGGTTGATGCGGATACATATCTTGTAACCGTACACGCTACAGTAGAAACCGGTGCTGTGCAGCGCTGTGATTCGGCCTTGTGTCGCCTCATTGCGCAGCCTGAAGAAATCTTTGATCTTCCATATGTACACACCATTGCAAAAACGTGACTCGACGCACTGTTTATAGTACTTTAGTCGTGCACCTTGTTCTTCGATGATGCGTTCCAATTTCTCTACCCGAGTCTCCATAAGCGTGTTGTACTGAAGCTGTTCCACATGCTTTTGCTTCAGTTCATCATGGTATTCTTGATCCGACGCTGAGCTAATCGCCGACGGAAAACCCGACTGTGGATATGTCGGTGTCGCCGAATCCACAGTGCTTGGCCCTGATTGAACGGCCTCAAAGCAACTCGGAGTTGTCGTTGAAGATGTGGCACTGGATAAAAAACCAGGTCGGTTCAAAGTCCTCAAGTAATTGTCGTTTTGCCGTAAGCTAGACAATTCCGATATGAACTGAGTTGTTGCAGATGATGGAAGCTTGTTCTGTAAAGCTAGCCTGAGCTCGTCGCTGATGGACTCAGCCGAGTCACCGGAGCTTGTTCCCAGGGCAATCCCCGGATTGAGGCAGTTGGACAGGTTGAGAAGTGGCAGTGTGTCCGTCGTGCCGCTCAGGTCGTGGAACTGTAGCGGCGCTCCGATGGCCTTGAAGAGGAAGTTAACAGCATGGGACAACATCAGCAGGTGCTGCTGGCTGTTCTCCGTCATGTGATACTCCATCTTTTCTCGAGGCATCTGAAACGCAGAGACCACAATTACACATATGTCTATTATGCAATATCCCACTTCTTCCACCACTTAGAGGATTTTTGGTGGGAAGAAATGTCTTTCTACAAACATGCCTAGATGTATACACAGGATGTGAATTTTATTTTGTCTTGACTCTTTCTAATTAATCGTGGCTCTCATAGCTATTACACATACATGTGAAAAATCTGCTATGCAATATCCCACTTCTGTCAATCACCATTTGGAGGATTTCTGGTGGGTAGAAATTTCTTTATTATACATAAATACCTATCTGTACAACATATGAAGTGAATCTTATTTAGTCATGACTCCTTCTAATTAATCATGGCTCTTGTAGTCGTTACACATACATGTGGAAAATCTGCTATGCAATATCCCACTTCTGTCACTTACCATTTGGAGGATTTTTTTGGATAGAAATGTCTTTATTATAAGTACATAACTAAATGTATACACATGAAGTGAATCTTATTTAGTCATGACTCTTTCTAATTAGTAAGGGCTCTCATAGTTAAACAAAACAATTCCTTTACACTTTAATTATTAAAATAACAGTAAGCAACCAGTTACCATTTCACATATGGCTACCTTTCTTGTTGGTATATGTACTTGGAGCACAGATAAAATACAAAAAACTGAATGTGTAAGTTTTTTTAACATGTAGTTACGCATTCTGATCTAACCATGTCCTCCGAATTTCTTAAATCATAATTTCAAGTGTTATCCAAGATCTTTCTGTAGTTTATCCCGTATAGTCAACTGGTCAAAATCTATCTGTGAAGAAATGCCTTTTCTTTGACTAACTGATGAACAGTGACATTTGGTGTTTTTGTATAATAAAAATGCAAAAATTTCTTAATTTTTGGTTCTCAAAGTACATATAAATTAAAATGCTATATTTCATGTTTTAATCTTTATTGCTGCAGTAGAAATTGCATCAAACAGATCATCCAATGAAAAACATTATATTTCACCTTAAGATTTATTGTTCTATCTTTATATGCAGCAAAGCAGAAACTATGTGTCATAAAACTAGCATATTTTAATTCATTGCCAAATCATGTAATTTTTAATATATCATGAGGTGAAAGATCACGACAGTAACACATTTTGCTTGGATATTATTTTTAACCAATCGTAATGCCATCAATGTTAATAAATTCGGTAATACAACGTCCCATAAAACAGAAAATTGTTAGAAATTCCAATTAAAATGTCCACAGTCGACCAGCGTTGTTTCCTGCCTGCAGTACCTACCTCAGCTTTACAACCAAACTGTTCAAAGCTGCATGTCACCTCCACCTTGGGACATCTCTTCTTCACGTGCTCAGCAACCTGCACATACAGAACAAGAACATTGGGCAGAATTGGTACATTGGGCAGAATTGGTACATTGGGCAGAATTGGTACATTGAGCAGAATTGGTACATTGGGCAGAATTGGTACACTGGGCAGAAGTTGTACATTCGACAGAATAAGTACTTTGGGCAGAATATGTACATTGGGTAGAATTGGTACATTGGACTGAATGAGAACTTTGTTCAGTATTGGAATATTGTGCAGAACCACTAGTTGTGCAGAATTAATACATTGGACAGAATTGGTACATTGTGATGAATTGGTACATTGGGGGAAAAAGGTACATTAGGCAGAATTGGTCTATTGTGTGTACAATTGGTACATTGTTCAGAATCGTAATGTTTTGGGGCCAACCTCCCACCATTTTTAAGGCCAAATTTTGTACAATTGGTACAATTGTGTACAATTGGTACATTGTTCAGAATCGTAATGTTTTGGGGCCAACCTCCCACCATTTTTAAGGCCAAATTTTCACCACTTTTATGGGCCAGCTCCCACTGATTGCCACACCCTCCTTAAGTATATAACACTAAACCTCACCTTGTTTTGTTTGCAAGCAAAATAGCTGTACTAGAAAGTGACACACTAGCCTAAATGTTGACCTTATGTTTGGCAGGCTAGGCAATATATGCAGAAATGTTTATTACATTCGCCTTATACAAAACTAGTCTAAATATAACGCATTTCGTAGCCAGTGAAAATGTGTCTGGCTGAAATTTGTCGGGTTTTCGTTAATCGCAAGTAAATATTCAAACATTAACGTTTTGTCAAGCATTGAAGTTTTGTCAAACATTGAAGTGTTGAGATCATCCCTCGATAATAGACAACTTTCCATTCCCTCACCTTCTGTCTAGGTATTTCTTCCTTGCAGTATTGACATCGTATCCTCATGTCCGGACACACAGACAGATGAGACTGTATAAAAAGCATTAACAGATAATTTTTATGAAGGGGTTGTATAAAAAGCATTAACAGATAATTTTTATGAAGGGGTTGTATAAAAAGCATTAACAGATAATTTTTATGAAGGGGTCGTATAAAAAGCATTAACAGATAATTTTTATGAAGGGGTTGTATAAAAAGCATTAACAGATCATTTTAATGAAGGGGTTGTATAAAAAGCATTAACAGATCATTTTTATGAAGGGGTTATATAAAAAGCGTTAACAGATAATTTTTATGAAGGGGTTATATAAAAAGCATTAACAGATCATTTTTATGAAGGGGTTGTATAAATAGCATTAACAGATAATTGTTATGAAGGGGTTGTATAAAAAGTAAACATATCAAATAATACACACGTGTTTGCGGAAAGTGTGTACGAAATGTATAATGCAAATCACTTTCTATATGTTTGAAAGTGTACCTAAATATTGCAGAAATGTCAACATTCATTTGACTTAAGTATTATTTATTTTGAAGGTTGTTAGGAAAGTCCAATATTGTCATGCAAATGATTTTGACACACCATCATGCATAAATTAAAGGTACACAGTCTGATCATTTTTGAGCAGTAAAGCTGTTAGACAGATATAGTTTATACTACATAACATGACTTTACGATAAAAAAGATGAGATGTTGTTCTGTATACCTTTGACTTATGGCTCTCAGACAGACAAACCTAATAACCAAACAGATTCCATGCCATACATATTCACTTGCACACCAAATCAACTTGTTTGAGAAGCATTCAGCCATGAAGCCAACACTGCACAAAGGTTGTTGCTCTTAGTTACTCATTCATTTAGCTGTGTCAACTTTTGTAACGTGGAGCGAACTGAACTGTCCAGGCTCCAGAAAAGGATTAAAAACTCTACACGGTGCTTCAGCACCACACAAAAACATACAAACTCATACATGCATATCATATGAGCATGTGTGCGTATGTGCACATGCATGCATGCATGCACGTACCTCTTCCTGGTTGTATAGGACATCGTTGTGACAAAATTTGCATTTCACTGTGCGTCTGTCGCATTCGTACGCCATATGATGCTTCAAGGCAGCACGATACACAAACGTACCGCAGTTGTTGGCACAACACACGAAGTTGAACTCGCAATGTTGAATGTGACTCTGCAAGGATAATCAACAGGGAAGTGAAGGACTTTGACAACATGACAGAGGACCAATAACAGCCACTAAACTCGGAGATATACCAACATAAAAGATACATATTTTTTTGCGTTCACTCGAAAAGGATCAAATTGGAAGCCGTATTTAGAGTGGTAGAGTTGTATGATTACTATATGCCGATTAACCAATATAAAATGCTATACTGATTTATATGGCTTTATACAGAATTTCAAGTAAAAAATAAAGATTTCAACCAAGTGTAGCAGGTCTGGTTATTAAAAAATTCAGACTGTAGTAAACTAGATACTCAAATCTCGACATGATATGTTCCTCTGGATACGTGCACTGTGCACACAAGACTTTGTTGAGGTTGGTGGTAATTTTACCCTAAATTAGTTTATAAAACACACTTGTATTGTGAATTTAATTATACCTAGATCCTCTGGCAATTTGTGGTTCTAAATAAATCATATGAAAGAGATTTCACACCTCTATATTTGAGAGTTCAATGATATTCTCGCAGCCCTTGGTGGCATTGGGACAACGCACAGTCAAAGCCCCAATCTCTCGTTTGACGCAATTGTCGTTGAAGAGACTGCGTTCTGTCACTCGAAGGTTGCACACAGGACATTTCACATCGCCCCTATCTCTGCCGAAGGAAGACAGCAGTATATGTTACGGACAAGGCCAATGTTAAAACTCTATTAGAAAAAATAATATTTGTCGCTTTGAACTTCACTTGCCCAATTTTGTTTTTTATATTTTCTGGAAATTCTAAGAACATATAAAAATAAGCAAAAAACATTCTTAAAGCAGTCAGTTTAACCAGACTTCACTACCTGAAAATGGCAACAATGACATATAACAACAATATCAAGAAAGGTGACACCATGACATATGACAATGTGACATGGCACCAAGGACGATGGCACAAACAATATGAATGATGACACAAACAATATGAATGATGACACAAACAATATGAATGATGACACAAACAATATGAATGATGACACAAATAGGAACATTAACAAGTTGACAAGAGACAATGACGAACAGACAGTAATAACAACAACAAACACATTGACAAAAATGACAACAAACACATTGACGTTGCTGTGATGACATTCGTGAGCTTCCCACCTAATCCAACGCTGTATGCATGCTTTACAGAAGCGATGGCCACAGTCCGTCTGGACAGGTTCCCGCAGAACCATCAAACACACAGGACACATGTACTTGGAGTCGGCCGGCGGGCAGAACTCATACTCATATCCCTCGGGCTTCACAGCCGCCATGTGACGTTGTCGCGTCACAGGTCACATTGGGCACATCACTGGATATGTTTCGGCAATCGGGCATCACTGGATACGTTTCGGCAATCGGGCATCATGCGACAAATCTCTGTGGTTGGCTGAAAACAAATATATGTTTTTATTACCGAAAATATTTTTGAGGTTGAATGATGGCATATAAGGTTGCTTTACACTGCTTATGAATTAATCATTAACTAAGTTATATCCAATTTGTGCAGTTTGAGATCAATCATATTTACCATTGCACGATGTTAAAGGATAGATAGGAAAACTGTTATTTGATCAATCGTTAGTGTGGTGCATAACGCGTTTTGCAGAAAACACTTTTACCTCCATCACTATCTTGAATGTTAATGCCAGCACAAAACTATTCTTAACTAAATTTATTAGATTTGGGCAAACAGCATCCTTGTGGATAATATTATTCATATGTAGCTGGTACATATTATAACTTATAATATAAGAAAGACGTTCTGTTATATAACAGAATACACATAATAGACAGTGTACACTCGGCAGCCCATTCGTACAACACGTACATGAATGCTACCTGTAGTTGTACACTGCTAAACGTTTAGACAGTGTACACTCGTCAGCCCATTCGTACAATACGTACATGAATGCTACCTGTAGTTGTACACTGCTAAACGTTTAGACAGTGTACACTCGTCAGCCCATTCGTACAATACGTACATGAATGCTACCTGTAGTTGTACACTGCTAAACGTTTAGACAGTGTACACTCGTCAGCCCATTCGTACAATACGTACATGAATGCTACCTGTAGTTGTACACTGCTAAACGTTTAGACAGTGTACACTCGTCAGCCCATTCGTACAATACGTACATGAATGCTACCTGTAGTTGTACACTGCTAAACGTTTAGACAGTGTACACTCGTCAGCCCATTCGTACAATACGTACATGAATGCTACCTGTAGTTGTACACTGCTAAACGTTTAGACAGTGTACACTCGTCAGCCCATTCGTACAATACGTACATGAATGCTACCTGTAGTTGTACACTGCTAAACGTTTAGACAGTGTACACTCGTCAGCCCATTCGTACAATACGTACATGAATGCTACCTGTAGTTGTACACTGCTAAACGTTTAGAGAGTGTACACTCGTCAGCCCATTCGTACAATATGTACATGAATGCTACCTGTAGTTGTACACTGCTAAACGTTTACGAATCACGCGTTTTGTACGACTGGGTCAGCGCACATTATACAATATTTGTTGCAGCGATTCACTTTTCAAATCAGTTCAACAACGGTTGCACCGACCAAATCGACACACGACTCGAGTTTGGTTGAGTTGTGGACCAGCGTACAATGCATGACTGATCCTTAAAGTCAGATAAACATACAGCTCACAAGAAAAGTTTAGCAATGTATGCCTAGCATTGTATATAGACATATATCTCACAGATATATACAGGTGTCTATATGTATGTATATATGTATGTATGTATATATGTATATATATATATATGTGTATATATATATATATATATATATATATATATATATATATATATATACACGTATATATACATACATACATATATACATACATATATACATACATATAGACACCTGTATATATCTGTGACATATGTGTCTATATACACATATATGCATATATGCATATATATATATATATATATATATATATATATATATATATATATATGCATATATATATATATATATATATATATATATATATATATATATATACTGTATATATATAAATATATATATATATATATATATATATATATATATATATATATATGCATATATATATATATATATATATATATATATATATATATATATATATATATATATATATATATATATATATATATATATATATATATAAATATATATATATGTATACATGTATGTATATGTATCATGGACCAATATGGTGCACATCTGTAACAAAAAACTTGTATAGGCTAGATCACGAGTATATCATAGATCACGAGTATATCGTAGATCACAAGTTAATTTCTTGTATCTACTACCAGCTCGGTGATTCACAATAGCACCAGCATGTCAGAGCGACGAGTCTGGTGAAGTGTGTAAACATGTCAGAGCGACGTGTCCGGTGAAGCATGTAAACATGCACAGATTGTCACCAACACTAGAGGCACAATAACAGTATTGCTGAAAAACAGATGTACCAAGCACTGAGTGGGAACACGGTCAGGCATGAAATATATAGAGCCTTAGGCGGTAAAACAAACATCAGAAAATACAGATACACAACAACAATTCTTGCTCATACCTGTGTACATATTTCATATTTTTGGCAAAGACCAAACAGTTTTCTGAAGTCACAAAGCCATAAACGTGTTAGAATTGTGTAACAATATGTTCGCCAAAGCAAATTAAATATATAAATAAAAATGGTTTCATCAACTAGTAATTGTCGAAGGAATGTTAACAATTTTCATTGCGACACTGCTTCATTTAAAATGTATTAGTATTTATAACATCTCTGTTGGTTAAAAAATTATCCATACAAAGTGTGTTACTATCGTGACCTTTCATCTCTTAATATTTTTTAATACAAGATTTACCATCCAAGCCAAAGGCACAGATGGCAAGTGGACAAGTAAGCAATTAGCTTATCGAGAGTCCAACATTTTCATCTATGTGTAACCCACCCTGAGATATGTGTCAACTTTGTTTTTAAACATATTCACGCTGATAGCATTTATACAATATGTAGATAATTTGTTCCATTCATTGATTGTTCAAATTAGCTGTTGTCTGGTGTCATGTGACCTGGATGTTATTTGTCACTTGACAGCAGTTCCACGAAAATCGCTGGAATGTTGTTGCCGCCATCTTGTTTACCTCTTGTTACAGCTCCCTAATTTCGATAGCCTCGCTTATCTCACTTTACCAGAAGTTGCCTTCTCTGACTATCACTGTCGCAACTCTGGCTGTGATGTTATGACCCTGGTCGACCTGATTTTCCTGGAGCTGCTGTCATGTGACAATAAACATCAAGGTCACATGACACTAGCTCATTCGAATGCTGATGAATGAACCGCAAAGGTTCCGAAAGCTCCATAGAGCAACACCAGTATTTTGACAGCTATCAAATTTATTTTCAATACGCATGTAACAGAATGCGGAGTCAACTTACACACAAACATGCCACAAAACACGTACCTCCAGCACAAGACCACTCTGTTCAATTGATGTGATTTTTGTGTTAAACGCGTTTAAGGACGAGTGCCTCATAACACAGTTATATTAACACAGCAGTAATATTCACACAGCAATGATACTAACACAGCAGCGAGTTGTCATGAATCACTGAGGAAAGTTTCGTTTCATAAAATCGTAGCAATGAACTTGTTGGCTGAGGCTGATAATATGTATGTTGACCTTAATGGTACATAATTAAGATGTTCATAATATTATCTTCCACCTAATTTACTACTGAGTGAGATTCAGATATCTATAAGGTCATCATAGACTCTCCTACCATGCAGTGATATCACATATCTTAGTAATGTTGCCTGAAGGTAGGGTTTTGCCATCCGGACTATTTGAATATTGGAAACTTAGTTGAATGGTATTTATGATTTTATATTGTGATAAAATGTTGAAATGTTGCTGATTCGTACCACAAATATGTATTAATTAACCCTCCATTGAGTTCAATTATAATTTTTTCTGTAACTTGATATATGATAAAGCCAAAAAAAGCTGAATAAAATGTTTCACTGCTTAATCGACCAAAAACATTCCGATCAAGTGTCGCCATCTATGTGCTTATGAAGACATCAAATTAAAAGTTTCGCTTCGACCATTATAGGTTTGTCATTCGATGCTATACTTGTCTGGTGGACACGAGAAAATATGTATTTTATCACAATTTTTCTACTTGAAATAAAACCTTATAAAAACGGGATATGACTATGTGCCTCCCAAATTATGTATTGCAGACGGGAAATCTGTTGCTCTTTGACGAATAGAGATTTATAATTATATTGTCTCTTACATGTCAGTGGCATATCTATGATCTCGCAAAGGGGAGGCCAAAGGGGGAGGCCAAAGGGGGAGGCCAAAGGGGGAGGCCAAAGGGGGAGGCCAAAGGGGGAGGCCAAAGGGGAGGCCAAAGGGGGAGGCCAAAGGGGGAGGCCAATGGGGGAGGCCAAAGGGGGAGGCCAAAGGAGAGGCCAAAGGGGGAGGCCAAAGGGGGAGGCCAAAGGGGGAGGCCAAAGGGGAGGCCAAAGGGGGAGGCCAAAGGCGGAGGCCAAAGGGGGAGGCCAAAGGGGAGGCCAAAGGGGGAGGCCACATGGGGAGGCCAAAGTGGGAGGCCAAAGGGGGAGGCCAAAGGGGGAGGCCAAAGGGGTGGGCCAAAGGGGGGCAAGCTTAGTCACCCTTTAGTTTACTAATTTACTGTGTAGTGGTGCAACCAGCCGTCTGGTACATGTATAAAACATATCAGTTACTATTACTTACGACTGGAGTAGTTCCAATGCATTAACATTTCACAATCTTTCAGATAAGCATGCACGTGATATTTAACTTTGCAACTAAATTTGCATAGCTCTAGGTACAATCCAAGTAGTAAGAATTCCTATTTTTTTACTTCCCTGAACTTGTTCACATTGTCAAATCAGTTACACAGTTACAGGGTTACACAGTTACACAGTTACAGAGTTACAGAGGGGTAGATGATGGTTTCCAAGTCAAGAAGATTGTGAATAAGACTGGTTTGATCATAGAGTGACAGTGGAGAATATATCTCTCACATCTAAGACAAACTCCTAACAACAGACATCTGACATCACAGTTCCTTCCTCAACTAAATGTCTTTGTTTGTCTCATTTTAGAATCATTTCGTGAAAAATAAAACTTAGCTAGCTCACTTGTGTAAATGTCATATGAAGGTTAGCTTTGCGATAATGTTCTGAAAAACGGTGGCTGGTTGAATGAGACCTTGAAGCTCCATACAATTGTAGTAACCACAACACACAGACCAGTCAGTTAGTAGAACACTGCCGAGTGCTGGAAACAACTTTCTTGTAAATAGATGACATCATCAGACAAACTATTACATTATTTGCGACTGGGTCGAGTCAAAATTTGGCAAAAAAGGACAAAAGTGGCTACGTTTATAACATAAGGCTAAATAAAGTTTGTTCTAGGCTACTGAGTTGACGCCAACCCAACAAGATATGTATCTCACAAGTAAGTTAAATAGAACAAACGTGCTCAACAACATTTGGTTGATAGAGTCATCCACTTGAGCACTGCCAAGGGCCGTCAAGCTGAAAGGAACTCCATAAAAAAACGTTTTCAATGTAATCCAGAAATTGGGTTGCTGCAATATGTCAAACAGTTATAGAGAGAGATAGAGATAGAGCGAGAGCGAGAGCGAGAGAGAGAGAGAGAGAGAGAGAGAGAGAGAGAGAGAGAGAGAGAGAGAGAGAGAGAGAGAGAGAGAGAGAGAGAGAGAGAGAGAGAGAGAGAGAGAGAGAGAGAGAGAGAGAGAGAGAGAGAGAGAGAGAGAGAGAGAGTATGGCAAATAACATGCCACAAAACACGTACCTCCAGCACAAGACCACTCTGTTCAAATGATGTGATTTTTGTGTTAAATGCGTTTATGGACGAGTGCCTCATAACACAGTTATATCAACACAGCAGTAATATTCACACAGCAATGATACTAACACAGCAGTGAGTGGTACACACCTATAAATGACTAACACAGAAACACTGAACCCAGGGGGTGCTTGACAGCAGTTACTCATGGCTATTAATTTGTTCCTGGTCTATGGTATACTGCTATCACAGTGATCTAGGTCCTGAAAGAGGAAGTCTACACTGGCTATAGACGGCACATCTCATGCATGACCATTCATGTATGATCAGATACACATGACGCTTGAATACAAATACAAACACTGCAGGAGGTAACCAGGAGGTCAACAGGGAACAACAGCTGGAAGAGAACTAGAAGCCCTCTGTGCCCACCTCCATGACAGTTCACTTTCTTCTAAAGTCTCTACATGTGTAAATTAATGTGTTGCATTGAAATCAATCTTCCTGGTAGAGAGAAAAACAAGACAGTGGCATGATCGTGACATTTAAAAATTAGGACAAAGTTAGGTAAATTATGGTAAGGTAGGACAAACGTACACTTTTCCCAACAACCAAGACAAGAACAAGAACCTAACATGCATGACGCTCTTCACATGAACACCATATGCTGGCTGGGCTCATGCTGACATATTTGATTGTGTAGCCGTTTGGCTAATGTGATTGCTTTTTTAGCCAACTTTTCCCACCCAAATTGGCAAATGGTGTTCCATTTTTTTAAGCTAAACTTAATATTTGTTTAGCTATTACTGAATCAGTTAACGGTTAGCATAAGCATAACTAAACCAACCATGAAATCTCACAAAATCATGCATTATTTTCTGCCACTCACTATATGAGTCTGCTATGGTTACAAATGTATACTACTCCACCTGGTGGATTATTTGAAACTAAAGAATGATGCTGCTTGTTGCAATTCCTTATTTGTAGGCATGGCTGTTGGGGTCAGGCCTCAATTAGACTTCCTGATGTGTTACACACGAATGTAGGTCATAGTAAGTTTGCATATACAGCCCTGTAGGAAGTTTAAAAAAATTCATATAATCTTACATAAGTGCCTTTTGAGCAGGGACTTGCCATGTTTGCTGGTAGAACCTGTTGACAGCATAACAGTGGATTTTTAGATGATTTTAATAGGTGGAAGAATTTTTAGCAGTGCGTAATAATTCATGCAGAAATTGGTAAACATTGACGAGTATGGCACGTTCAGCCATTTTAAGAGCTAGAAATATGTGATTTTTTACTAAACTCGACCAGCATGTCAATGAGATGATAGCATGTAAGAAGTTTAAGAATTTTTTATGGTCCTGTTTTCTTATAATCATACAAAACGTTAACATGGTCACCAATGGGAAATGTAACTGTAGGCTGATCCCTGTTGACATAACTGACAGATAATCTGTAAGTGTTTGAATTAGTTAGTTTGAATAGGTCAATCTGAAAGCACTGGATAACTTAACAAATGTTACTTCAAGATAAGAAACAACTTAATTCTAGTCGGCCTCATTAAGCTATAGTCAATACCCATAACTGACACAAGTAGACAATGGTAAACACAGTTGAGCTTAGAATACCAAGAATGTGTGAATGTATTACTGATAACAATTTCAGTGATGGTTCAGGATGTGAAAAGTCGTAGAACCCAGATGCACAGGACCTATTGGGATTTGCAGTTTTGGTTCCAGAGTGCTTCACACATTATTCTTCTGCCATTTATCTTGCTCTTCTGTTTTCATATTGCTGCTTTTCTTGATCAGAATTGTGCTACAAAATACCTTTTTCTCTTCAGCAAGAGCTACAGAATGCCTAAGAAAATCACTTTGGTAATCAGATTGGTAATCAGATTGGTCATTTTGATAGATTGCAATTTGCTATGCATGTTTTTGTAAGAACAGGAACAGTGGAAAAACAGGATCAGAGGAAAGTGCGTGAAAAAAAACTCTGCCCTCCATAGAGATGTACTAAATAACGTTCTCTGATTTACTGTAAACAATCCAATAATACTACCAACAGCCCTCAACAAAGATCTGCAGGAAGTTGGCAAGCATCTTCGAAGCCAGCGAGATCTAGATTGGCTGAGGTCACATGATTGAAGTCAATGGAAGAACCTAAGCCAGGACGTCCTGAAACGAGCACAAATGAAACAGTCACCACTGTTGCAGTGAGGCAGTGACGTGAAACTGCGATCTCACACACACAACCCAATAATGTAGTAGGGGAGACCGGGGCTAGTCCACCCCCTTGGACAGTCAGACACTCTAAAAGATCTGGAGACTGTATTTGTAGAGCTAGAGGATCAGTTTTGGCATTAAGTTGAATGCAATTATCTTGCCCATATTTGTGCTATCAACAAATATCAAAACTCTAGTAGACCTACCCAAGCATGTCGGGACAAGTCCGCCCAGGGGCCGGGGCAAGTTCGCCCCAAACATACTTTAAGCAACAAATACATAAGAACAGTGCAGTTTTGTTTGTGACAGACATTCTGTTAGATACTTAAAATCTTCACAAATTCTGTTTTATCTATGAGAGAAACTAGGCCAAAAAAAAAAACAAGGTTTGGCACTTGGCATAAGAGTGCGTGTGTGTGTGGGTTTATGTTCACAAGTGATCCTGAGCATTTTACATCAGATATTCTAAGGGGTGAACTTGCCCCGTGGCGCATAAGCGGAGGTGCCCCAACACAAAGACATATTTGATGGGCGACAACTAAATATCACTGACACTGGATAGAGCAACACTGTAAGATCCAAACAATAGCTCTGATATAAGGGCGTTACTCAGCACTCTGATAGAGCAACACTGTAAGATCCAAACAATAGCTCTGATATAAGGGCGTTACTCAGCACTCTGATAGAGCAACACTGTAAGATCCAAACAATAGCTCTGATATAAGGGCGTTACTCAGCACTCTGATAGAGCAACACTGTAAGATCCAAACAATAGCTCTGATATAAGGGCGTTACTCTGATATAAGGGCGTTACTCAGCACTCTGATAGAGCAACACTGTAAGATCCAAACAATAGCTCTGATATAAGGGCGTTACTCAGCACTCTGATAGAGCAACACTGTAAGATCCAAACAATAGCTCTGATATAAGGGCGTTACTCAGCACTCTGATAGAGCAACACTGTAAGATCCAAACAATAGCTCTGATATAAGGGCGTTACTCAGCACTCTGATAGAGCAACACTGTAAGATCCAAACAATAGCTCTGATATAAGGGCGTTACTCAGCACTCTGATAGAGCAACACTGTAAGATCCAAACAATAGCTCTGATATAAGGGCGTTACTCAGCACTCTGATAGAGCAACACTGTAAGATCCAAACAATAGCTCTGATATAAGGGCGTTACTCAGCACTCTGATAGAGCAACACTGTAAGATCCAAACAATAGCTCTGATATAAGGGCGTTACTCAGCACTCTGATAGAGCAACACTGTAAGATCCAAACAATAGCTCTGATATAAGGGCGTTACTCAGCACTCTGATAGAGCAACACTGTAAGATCCAAACAATAGCTCTGATATAAGGGCGTTACTCAGCACTCTGATAGAGCAACACTGTAAGATCCAAACAATAGCTCTGATATAAGGGCGTTACTCAGCACTCTGATAGAGCAACACTGTAAGATCCAAACAATAGCTCTGATATAAGGGCGTTACTCAGCACTCGGATAGAGCAACACTGTAAGATCCAAACAATAGCTCTGATATAAGGGCGTTACTCAGCACTCTGATAGAGCAACACTGTAAGATCCAAACAATAGCTCTGATATAAGGGCGTTACTCAGCACTCTGATAGAGCAACACTGTAAGATCCAAACAATAGCTCTGATATAAGGGCGTTACTCAGCACTCTGATAGAGCAACACTGTAAGATCCAAACAATAGCTCTGATATAAGGGCGTTACTCAGCACTCGGATAGAGCAACACTGTAAGATCCAAACAATAGCTCTGATATAAGGGCGTTACTCAGCACTCGGATAGAGCAACACTGTAAGATCCAAACAATAGCTCTGATATAAGGGCGTTACTCAGTACTCTGAATGTCTAACGAATGCCACTTATAAACACTGAAATTTAATCGGAAAAAAAAATTTGCTTTCAGTCACCAAAATCAGTTTTCTAGCTCACAACATTCCAGCCAGTAACTCGTGGAAGCCAGTTTCCCGCTGCAGGTAGTTTGATGATCATGTGACTTAGTCATGTGACTGAAATTATGAAATTCTGCAAAGACACGGAATCAAATCTGGTTGGCAGACTTGCCCTGGGGGCGGACTAGCCCCTGATCTCCCCTACAAGCAACAGAGCACATTCAGAATGGAATATCACACGATCAATGCACTGCAAGACACGTATGCATACGTGTATACGAGCACATGCACACATTTCTTTTTCTTTCATTAAACATGCCGCCCCTGAAGTTGTGACACTTTATAAAAGCACAATTGACACACCTGCTTTTGTGAGCTCATAAATGGTTCAAAAAATAGACATGACGACGTGGTATGGACACCAATATTATCATCATAATCTATACACACCAAAAGAAATGAGATAAAGAACAGAAAGCGGTTGTTTCGATGAAACCCACCTGCTATATGATGTCACAGTGTCACACGTCCACACTGACAGCATCACACGTCCACACTGACAGCACAGTCAGAGTGTCAAAGAGAAGGTACTACCCATGTAGCCCACTGTACCAAGGACAGATGGTGCTACTTAGAGGCTTATTATGTGATACTCAATCAAAGGAACCTGCTAAACTAAGCACTACAAAGTGTTGTGTTAAACAACCCTTAAAAAATCTGCATTTTGAGGGATCTTTACTTTCTTGTTGATTTAGCAAGTGGCACAGAAACCAACACCTTTAGCTATGGCCAACACCTCTTGCTATGGCTAACACATCTTGTTATGACCAACATCTCTTGCAATGGCTAACACATCTTGCTATGACTAACACCTCTTGCTATGGCTAACACATCTTGCTATGAACAACACCTCTTGCTATGGCTAACACATCTTGCTATAGCTAACACATTTTGCTATGACCAACATCTCTTGCTATCGCTAACACATCTTACTATGATTAACACATCTTGTTATGGCTAACACCTCTTGCTATGGCAAACACCTCTTGCTATGGCCAACACCTCTTGCTATGACCAACACCTCTTGCTACGACCAACACCTCTTGGTACAACCAATACCTCTCGATACGACCATCACCTCTTGGTACGACTAACACCTTTTGCTATGGCCAATACCTCCTGCTATAACCAATACCTCTTGCTATGACAAAACACGTCTTGCTATGATCAAAACCTCTTGCTATGATCAAAACCTGTTGCTATGACCAACACCTCTTGCTACGACCAAAACCTTTTGCTATGACCAGGGCCTACAATAACCAATGGCACTGCAACAGACGATGTGGTTGACTATAATATTTACCAAGACCTGCTCATTTCATTGACGTGATATTTCACTGTGAAAATTTACTTTTAAGAATGGCACAGTTTTTCACCATGTGAACAATCAATGGATTACGTGCCTTTTTTGTTCAATGCCCTTCAAAATGGGCGTTACCCAGTAGCCACATTGGCCATGCCTTTTTTGTTCAGTGCCCTTCAAAATGGGCGTTACCCAACGACCACATTGGCCTTGCCTTCTTTGTTCCTTATTTCGAGGTTAGGATAACACCTCTTGCTATGACCGACCCCTCTTACTGTGACCAACTCCTATTGACCAACTCCTATAGTACTTTGACTTGCTACAGTCAGTATCTCTTCCATCTGATACTAATACTGTGACAGGTAGTACATCTGATTTTATAGTTTGCATTTTTACAGGAATAAAAAAAAATTTCGGCCAACTATTTTATTTATACCATCATCATACCATATATGCCAAAATAAGTATAGACACCCTCAGAATCTCTCTGCATGCTCGACAGAGCTCTTCTAGCACTTTCACTCACTTCTTCGGTGTCAGACTGAACTAACTAAAATGTTCCACAGAGCATAACAATAGACACTGACAGGTCTCTCAACTCTACGGAATAAGAATAGAGTCTTATATGTTGACATCATCCTGATGTTTTTACTAGAGAAAGTACACACTGCAGAAATATTATGAAGATTTGTAGCTGCACCTATCTGCGACATGAGACAAGCAGTGCTGTCACCAGTAAAGAGAACTAAATCATACATACACAAAACGTCACATAAACACATACATAACAAACACACACATGTATATTATATGCAAACGATACTCCTGAGTACTACAATTCTATTCCACATTAATAAATGTCATTAGAATGACTTCCATTGAATACACTAGCAGGCTTGTACAAACACGCGCATGTACACTGTAGTGTATACGACGCCGCCACATGGAGCAAACCTTTGCAAAGGGACAGCCGTCTGACAGCAGCACAATAGTACGGAATTAAATCACAGCATTTGCACTTTCAGTTTGTAGAACATTTCTCAATCCACACAAGGACCATCAACACAGAGTAAATGAGAAACGATTCATGGGTTATCTACACAATTGAAGAGAAGCCATTGGTGTCTGAATCAGTCTGATGCATGGACACCACCAATCTAAATGTACCATATCAGAACATTGACTGCACTAATGGGGTTAGCGCTTTTTATAGAATTTTATACATACTAGAGTTATTTTACCAAAAGGTGGCACTGCACATGACTATACAATATGAGATATTAACTAGTCAATGCTTCAAAGGACAGGTGATTCCATTAAGTTGGACTGTGTTTGCTACAGTATGCCTGGGCATGTGCTTAAGGTAGCTGAGACGGTCATTATATGCTTGTCTTGAATTGATTAGTTTCAGTAGTTTTTTTCACAGATTGTAGATGAAATACTATATAATATACCAGATTAAAAAATTTTAGTTTTTTATTTATTTGGTTATGTTACAAGGTTTTTAAAAAATTTGGTAAATGTGAAAAAATAGCCACAGAAAACGAAGTTATATTGTTTTGAGAAAATCCCCAAATAAATAAATGACATACATATGAGTATGACAGTGTAACTGATAACTTTATGGCAGATTTTGGTTAACATAAACCAATTATGTCTGTTACACCACCGTGAATTAATTAAGCAAAAGTTGAATGACAGCCCAAAGAAGCAGTGTGTTTTTGACACAAACCAATCGTAATTTACTGCCATATTACGTTGCGTGCATGTAAGACGCGTTTATATGCAAAATTGCAACATCATGGTTGTTGTATTTTTTGCCAAACAATATTTGAAACATAATTTCCTGGTTATTAATGAAAACACAATCTCAACAAATACTTTTTTGTGTTGAAATTTACGTTTTTTCACTGGCGTTTTACACATTGTTGACATAATGGCCATTTGTAATATTGATATGTCCCCTTAATTTGCCTCCACAACAGCCCTTGAATCTGTATTTGTAACATATTGTTGTCTACGTTATCAGGTTACCCCACCCTTCTAACAAACACGTGGCAGGGCGTGTTTACGGTCATTTTGATTGGCCCGTTATCCGGCGGGGTCACCAGATCACATGTGCATTGGCATTTCGGTTAGTGTCAAAGGTATGATAAACTACATTAACGCTGATATTTGCTGGTTTAAGTACATGATTTAGTTAGGTTGATATAATACTGATGTGTATTAGCATTACAGTAACCAGACGATGTGTTCCACTTGCACGCCTTGCCAGGCGATCTTTTGTGGTGTCGACGTTTAGTTCAGTATAGGTTCATGTTATGAAGAAAAAATCAACTGACATACTAGCCACCCCAGCTACCTTAAACATAAAAATCAGAATATAAATTGGAATTGCTCCAGATCTGATACTCGTTCCTTCAGTATGTTTTATAGGTGCTAAGTCTGATGGTTTTATTGTATAATCATGTTGTGAAGTATAAACTACATCTATTCAAACATCTTGACCACCCAAATGTGTTTTAATGAACCACCAGTTTTAATATAATTTCATCATTATGTATTTAATTTGAATATTTCACCTCGAATATTATATACTGGATTCGACCTAATTTGTGTAGAGTACGCTTGAAAAAAAATGGGCCATGGAAAATTATCAAGGAATCTATTCTTATAAGTGTACACCTAATTTTTTTCTCTAGACAATAATGTAACTGTTTAACACATATGGTTACTAGTGTAGGACAACTGAAAAGTGGTGCCAAGTGTTTAACACCAGATGGTGACACTTTTCAGTTGTTCCACACTAATTAAATTGCAATAATTATGGATCCTACTGATTAAAAAAGGGGATGTATGTTAATCAGACAGTCTCTGCCTCTGGCTCATGCATGTAGGGTTGTAGGCTGGTCAAGGGCTCTGGGTCTGCATAACATTCCCCAATATCACTATCCACATCTTTTAAATGTGAAATAGTGTCATCACATGAAGAATCAGATGAATGCGACATTATGTTGTGAGATTGGCCTTCCCGTCGTGACGTCACGAATACCTTCCGCAGTCCCTACATGTCGCTACAAACTGGTACATTTTGTGTGCACAAAACATGAATAAAAAAATAATTTGAATAGCAGTAAATTATATTTTGAGTATGGACAACGAAGTTTGGGAAGACAAAAATTTCATTTCGCGTACCTTTTAATAGGTTGAATACGATACATTGCATGTTGAATGGCAAGGAAGATATTCACAAACAGATAAAGTAAAATTATAATAAACAAATTTTGTTTTTTCACCAAAACATATTTGGGCAGTAAAGATGTTACTAGTATTAATATAGTTTAAACTATAATAACATGATTTTGTATAAATATGATCTGACTTATCACTTTTAAAAATAAATCAAAGTCATTTTAACATGCATTAAAAACTTATGTTGACTATGCTTACAACTTATGTTGACTATGCTTACAACATATGTTGACTATATTTACAACTTATGTTGACTATGCTTACTGTTGAACTCTCATTAAGCCAATGGCTTCCTTGTTCACTTGCCATCTGGATTTTGTTTTGGGGATCAATCTTGTTAAATATTAAAAACATTGGGCATCAATTTGAACACAACCATGAGAGTTGTCAGCAATTACAATTATACTGAAACGTTACATAACCAGTTGAAATCGTGTATTCAATTACATTGTTAACATTACTACAGATTACGCTTACAGCAAGTGTGATACTAAGATTATAATCATAGATTTTTTCTATTAATACACTTATTGAACGTTCCACAGTTATATCTGAACCACATATATATGCTGTGTCATGATTTGTTGGCTTAATCCTTTGTCACAATTAGGCTACAAAATTACATCATTGATTTTCTCCTTGTCACAATTTATGAGAACATATGACTCAGCATTTGGCTTTCACAAGTTCACAATGAGAGTCTAGGCATTAGTGCACCCTATAAATGCTTCCTGATATACTCATAAGTTGTAAGTATAGTAAACATACATTGTAAGCATAGTCAACATAAGTTGTAAATATAGTCAACATAAGTTATAAACATAGTCAACATACGTTGTAAGTATAGTAAACATACATTGTAAGCAGTCAACATAAGTTGTAAATATAGTCAACATAAGTTGTAAGTGTGGGTCAACATAAGTTGTAAGTGTGGGTAAACATAAGTAGTAAGTATAGTCAACATAAGTTGTAAGTATAGTAAATATACATTGTATATTTACTATACTTACAACTTATGTTGACTATACTTACAACTTATGTTGACTATATTTACAACTTATGTTCACTGTTTACAATGTATGTTTACTATACTTACAACGTATGTTGACTATGCTTACAACTTATGTTGACTATATTTACAACTTATGTTGACTATACTTACAACATAATTATGTTGACTATATTCACAACTTATGTTTATCCATACTTACAACTTATGTTGACTATGCTTACAACACATGTTGACTATATTTACAACTTATGTTGACTATGCTTACAACATATGTTGACTATATTTACAACTTATGTTGACTATGCTTACAATGCGTTTACTATACTTACAACTTATGTTTACCCACACTTACAACTTATATTGACTATATTTACAACTTGATGCCTGCTTACAATGTATGTTTACTATATTTACAACGTATGTTGACTATATTTACAATGTATGTTGACTATACTTACAACTTATGTTTACCCATACTTACAACTTGTGTTGACTATGCTTACAACATATGTTGACTATATTTACAACTTATGTTGACTATGCTTACAATGTATGTTTACTATACTTACAACTTATGTTTACTATACTTACAACTTATGTTTACTATACTTACAACTTATGTTTACTATACTTAAAACTTATGTTGACTATGCTTACAACTTATGTTTACTATACTTACAACTTATGTTTACCCATACTTACAACTTATGTTTACTATGCTTACAAGTTACAACTTATGTTTTCTATGCTTACAACCTATGCATTTACTAAGCATCCATTGTTATATGTTTGTCAAATCAATAATAGTATAAATCTTAATAAGTATTCATATAATCTACCATTGTAATATAATAATAGGATATGTTTAGAATATGTTTAGTATCATAAGGACAAGCTAGTGAAGCGAAAAAGCTACACATTGACTGTTGAACTCTCACTAAGCCAATGGCTTCCTTGTTCACTTGCCATCTGGTTGAACTCTCACTAAGCCAATGGCTTCCTTGTTCACTTGCCATCTGGATTTTGTTTTGGGGATCAATCTTGTTAAATATTAAAAACATTGGGCATCAATTTGAACACAAACATGAGAGTTGTCAGCAATTACAATTATACTGAAACGTTACATAACCAGTTGAAATCGTGTATTCAATTACATTGTTAACATTACTACAGATTACGCTTACAGCAAGTGTGATACTAAGATTATAATCATAGATTTTTTTTATCAATACACTTATTGAACGTTCCACAGTTATATCTGAACCACATATATATGCTGTGTCATGATTTGTTGGCTTAATCCTTTGTCACAATTAGGCTACAAAATTACATCATTGATTTTCTCCTTGTCACAATTTATGAGGACATGACTCAGCATTTGGCTTTCACAAGTTCACAATGAGAGTCTAGGCATTAGTGCACCCTATAAATGCTTCCTGATATACCCTCACAGGGTTCTAATCCCACTGGTGTTTATTGGGTAAATGGTCACTTCAAGTAAAACTAATCTTTTCAGATCAACTGCTGCTGGCCATTTTCACTGATTGGGTATCAAACCCCTGCCCCTGTTTATGGGGGGGGGGACAGGATGCAAACAATGATATTACTAAAGGAAATGTGGGGCTCTGTCGCAACTGTAGGTACAGTGTTGGATTGTCAGTCAAGAGATCCTGGGTTTGAGTCCACCTGCAGCTATTTCGAAACTTAGGCAACTCTGTTGTTCACCCCACTTTACCTGTGTCTTTTAGAAGAGACACTAAAAGCCGTTGGTTCCTTCTACCTGGTGTCTATGCCAAGATCCCACACAGGGGTAAATGTGTAACCTGCTGAGGAGTCGATCTCTCAATGACACAATGCTCAGTCCAATCTGCCAACTACGTCACGTGTTAGAATAAGCTTGGAGGCCATATCGAAAGAAGGACGCAGATACACAAGAATGAATACAGAGGACAGCAACTAAAGTTATTCCAGAACTAAGAGACGTTAGTTATGAAGAACATCTAAAACAAAGTGGTTTAACATCCCTTAGAGACAAAGAGATTAAGAAGAAATCAAATAGAAATTGTTTAGATATTGAAATGGTTATGGATAGAAGTATTTTTATCTGTAAGAAAGATTGAAGAACTATGGGATACAAAGTACAGTTAGAGAAGGAATAGTGTGCACCAGATATCAGTGTGCACCAGATATCAGAAAGTGATGCTGACAAAAGACTGAGGTCTCGAAATTTCTATGAAGTCAAAATTTGTGACCCTAAAATAAAATAAGTTAAATTTTCTTTAATAAGAATTTCACTGTATGGTTACAACTTATATAAGCAATTTTATACCCTTCAGAATACTGTGCATGTATCCTTGTATAGAAATTGCAACATTTAATATCTTAACCAACTCTCCACTCAAATTCACACATTGTTCATGCCGACACAAATATATTATGTTGCTTGTTGAAAATCACTTAGTGGCTGTTTTGACAATTGCCCCATGGCAAATCACAAATATGCAGCTTGACCTACTTGAGAAGTTAGTTCAAAGGTCGAGCCATGAGAAGAAACCATAGCAGTGAGGTGCTAAAAATAACACAGAGGTGGGTTTTTACACATTTCCACACCCATCCAATTCATCAGTCTTGTGAAATACAAACAATTAAAGGCCTCGCTTTGTCAATCACCTGTCTTATCAACGCCTATCTTCTGGGAGGGGTTCACAGTCTGTAAAAACCATTCAGCTTGTATTGAATTGAATCAGCAAAGAATCTTCAAATAAATTCCAAACAAAATTCCAAAAATAACACACCAACTACTGAACTAATAATCTTATGCAGGATATATTACCTTTAGTAATACACTGGGCATACAATTACTTTTTTGATGCCCATATTTTCAAGCAACTGCTGGATAGTTTTTCTTTAAATTTTGCAAAACCATACAAAATTATTACACATATCAACTGAGAATGTAGGCAACATCACAGACAAAAGACCACGCCTTAAAGATCAGTTCAATTTGTTAACTAAAGGTCCCCCTTAATCAGATTTGTTTCACTTGTCTCGTTTCAGACACATTTTGCCAAAAATCGAACATATAGATAAAAATGGCAAAAGTGGTCCGGCTCTATATATTATACCATAAGGGTGTTGCCACTATTCACACTTGCAAGTTACCCGATCTAACAATCAAAGTAAATTTTATATATCATATTACTTAAACTATTCACACAGTACAGATTTACCGTTAAACATTTAGAGGCCATTTATCTACTTTCAATAAAATTTTACTGAAAACCATATGCTTGCTTCTTTCATTGGACAATTAAAAATAACTACACTAAAAAATTAAATGCTGAAAACCATGAAATAAACAGCCGACAAACTTACCCCAATGTCATAGCATCTAGATTTATTTATCACTAAGTGACTAAATCATCATCAACAAGTCAACAAACGTCATCCAGCAGAAATAAATCAACCAAGAGGGCATTCCCTGAGATTTTTCTGTGGGGAAATTCCACAAATCCAACACTTTCAATGGTGAGTTATTGAAACACGACATTATGCCTGCTATACTCTTTTGGCCCAGACGGAGCCGCCAACTTTAGCATTTTATGAGGAAAAAACAAAATAGAATCAAGTGTCACTGCAGATACCACTGTTATCTTAATTGATGAGTTGCAAAGGCGCAGTGCACATGCATGCATGCACATGCATGCAGATTCACAACTGAAGACAAAGTTAATGACACAACTGTTAAATTTACACAGCATGGTCGATATATTACAATAACTTTCTACTTCACATATGAGTATAAACTAATTGCTGTTATACATTTTGCATTATTTTTCCTTCATAATGATGAACAACACATACCAAGTATTATTTTAAGTTTTGCACAGGTTTAATTTATCTATCGTCTGTGTGTGTTTGGTGTGGTGTGTGTGTGTGTGGTGTGTGTGTGTGCCTTTTACATATATATATATATATATATATATATATATATATATATATACACACACATACATATACATATATATATATAGCACAGTAATCGTCTTTTATGACCACTAAGTGTTCAATTTATACTTTGAACATCTCCAGGCTGATTTATTCCTTTCAACACCAACTTGATTTCATAGGAAGCATTCAGCCACACTGCAACTACTGTACAAAAGCGTACATTCATGTACAACTACACACAGTTGAACAAACTGGGTAAAGTAGAGTGAAAAAATTGCCCTGGCTTCTAATCGTCTCGATTGAGAGTCCAATGGTCTATCTAGTGCATCACATCCTCACTAAGATAATATTTACAGAACCAACTAATAACATAATTCTCAAAACAAAACAGTGCCAAATAAGTTGAGATGACATTAAATGATAAACCAAAGCAACATGAAAATCATGAGAAATGTAATGCAGAATCATGAAACGGACATTCTCATAGCCATACGCACTCTTTTCAGGATTCTTTGCTGCACAACAAATCAACAATACAAATTACATTTGGTGAGGGTTGAATGGACTATCTACCTCATTGTTATGTTAACATAAAGTCATAGCTTCAAACAAACCTGTTGTGACTTTAGATGTCCATAATTCTGCTTCACGGACCAGAAACACACATTCTGTGACTTCTGTCGCCACAACATTACACCAGTGGTCAAAATATGAATGTACTACACTTCTATTTTAGGGACCACAAAAGTTACCAAATACATATTCATAGCAGTGACCTAGCTCTCATAAATGAAAAATGGCAGTTCTGTCAAAGTGAAGATCCGTGAACATTGCTGAAATGTTGAAGCTACTGCCAGCAACTATAACAGTGGCAGGCACTCACGTAGTGAACCCAGTATAAAAACATTTACATCATAACTAGGAATGGGTTTGTTTACCAAATGTATATAAAAAAAATGCATTTGGAGTACCCATAAATATTTTATTCTAATTACACTATCCAAATAATATACAATTACAACTGTTCTATTAAAATTACAGAAATTTATTACAATATGTTCTCATCAGGCTGTCAGTAAATAAACATCATTGTAATTGAACTGGTTCATGTGATTACAAGTCGGCCTACACAACCAGCCTGGTTTATTATTACAACTTTGTGTGATCCAACCCAGCCCTGATCACAAACGGTTCATTGTTGGACCCACTGTATTACCATGGCTATGGTCCTACTGCCAAACATAATTAAGAGAGTTCTTCAGAATTAAATTCCGTAACAAATCAGGGTGATAAGAAAAAAGAACCTATAATGAAAATTAAACTAAAAGTCCGGGAAAAAGTTCTTAAAAGCAGTTGGGATGATATCAAAACATAGATGTATGATACTGTGAGAAATTGATGTAATTTAACCTCACATGAAGCTTTGAATTGCATCAACCCGTGTGCAACTTCAACAGTTAAATGTATCCACCAGGTGGCACTTCAGCCACCAGAATACAAAATTGTCTGCAATAGCTGTTCAAAATCAGCACTATTACGAACAGCTATGATTGGAAAATAAAAAATGTTTTGGGGCATATACAAAAAACTGTTAACTCCACCCACCATCTCCAAAGAAACCTATTTTGTTTAGTATCAAACATCGCTGTTTTGAGATGGTACCTAACAAGCCTCATAACTGAGATGATGGAAGCAGTGTTTAAAAACTGCAAGGAAATTAATATACCGTTAACATCCTGAAATGTCTCCTTTTGTGTAGGGTTTCAGTGTAGAATAACAGCGTAACTACCGGTGCCTGCAGATAATGGTCTTTCATAAGAGCTTTACGGTATTGTAGTAATTGTACAAGTATTCCAGTGACAAACAAAGAAACCAAATTATTCACTTAGGCATATTTCAACAATGGTTTATCACTGTCAAGATAACCATCATGTCACCCCTCCCCTACTTTCCTGTCAACAGCACAAATGGAGTCAACAACCCAATGTCAACAAGTTCATTGTTTGGTTTACGTTACAAAAGTACGCTGTTACAATGTCAGTTTCACCACAGCGACAAAAAACTGAGTCACTGAGTACAGTCTGAAATGTAGACGGTGTGAATGGCCTGGTATAGTTTGTTGTGCAAGTGTGGTATACACTATCAGGAGGGGGAGCCACTTCCACGTAGCGTCCCCTGGTAAACTTCTTGTTCTTCTTCTTGGTAATGTTCATTGAACAGCTAAGAGCTCTCAAATTCAAGGCACTATATTACCAATGACCAACCACGTGAGCCACTTTCAAAAAGCCTGTGGCCCAACGTTGAAACAACTCAACGTTCAAGGACTCACAAAGGCCAAGCGCGAAGTGATCCATCACCTAGCACAGAGACACTGCGTTTTGGGGATCCTACTACAGGAAACACACTCGACCAATGATAAACAATTACACAGTTTCAACATCGTAGCCACAATCCATCACCCAAAACATTGCCACATACGCACGATCGGACGTACCAGCTAGAATCATCACATCGCTCAGCAGCGATCCGTTACAATGGATTACTGCGTTTATCGATGGAACAACGACAATAAACGTGTGCAAGCCTCCGAGCTTGCCCTTCACACATCTTCCATTTCACATGTACTAAGTCTTGACTAGCTGACTGTTGCCTACTAGCATCTAATTAGTTACAAAAGACGTTGTGAGACACATTCTGAACAGACATGTGCTCTAGATATTCAACAAATATGGATTGATGTTTGATCATTTTCACAGCATTTGTGTTTTTTCATGGAATTTGTTTCTTTTCATTAAGGGTCACATGTGGAAGTCACATTTTGGTGATACATTAAACAGCAGACACACCCATCCTTAATTAGATTAATTAAACAGCAGACACACCCATCCTAAATTAGATTTTTTTGCTCGTCTTACTTCAGACCCATTTCACAAATAAATTGAACCTATCTAGTATGAACTACAACATTCTAGTCTATTTGTACAATTTGTTATACAGTTTTGGTGAAATCATTGGACAAACTAAATAATTATTAACAGGGTCCAGTAAAAATGTTTCCACAATATGGCAAAGTGGTCCAGATATGAATACTACAACATAAGACTATTTACACTTTCACAAGTTATTCAATGTGATGATCGAAGTAAATTCTTTCGATGATTTTAACAAAAGTAGGCAATGTTTTATAAAACTGACTGCGCATATTACTTCAACTGTTCACACACTACAAATTAAAACATAAACAAACCTAATTCGCGATGGTCTAAATCAAATGTATGTGTGAATCGTGCATGTGTATGTTTGTCAATCCCTACCCCGATTCAAAGATATGCTTCTCATATCACCTTCGGTTTTGTTGGATTAGACACCACCCATTTGACTGCTTCAAACCACAACTGTTGTAAATTCTGGATGCACGTATAATTGATATGTGAAACGTCAAAGCTTAGGCTTAAGTCATAACCACTCCAGTTTTATTCAATCGTGATTCATTCTCAGGTCAACTCATGAGTCGTTCTCTTGCGAAATCATGATTCATTCTCACTGGCACTATGGCAACATAAAATAATAACAAACATATGAAACATTTTAGGAAACATTTAAAGACATATCTTTTTTAATTAGTCTATGTGTAATAACTTGAATGTGCCACTTTCCATATCCATGGATTGCTACAAGTCGCATCAAGTACCTGGTAGTATAAGATAATAAAAAGGATTGGTCAAGCAACTAAAAAAATTACCTATTTACAAGTTAATGGAATTGTGAGGTCAAGTAGTACACGAACAGGTGACTACACAGGTGACTCAGTTACAATACAATGTATCACTTATTTATGGCACCAGTACCAGGCAGGAACAGGTGTTTGTGAAGACTGACAATATACATAATTTATATAGCCATTTGTTTCCATCAGTCACTCTTTATTTGACAAGTCAACAACATTCAGGGCTGAAGTCAATGAAACACCGTTCTTTCTTTTCTGCTGTTTTTTCAGTATGTTGCATATTCATGCTAAATACTGGGTTTTGTCTGCCCCGGAGACAATGTTGAATTGAAACTTGAAAGGGTTTGTCCGGACGGGGTTTTGTCTGTATTTATATTAAAGTGAAGGGCTTTATATCTAGGTTTTTCTGTCCAGAGGGGGTTTGTCTGGAGCGGTTATGTCTAAAAACTGTATGAAATTATATGGAGAATAAAATGTAGTTAATAATAATGTGAATTTATATACCACCTGAATCCACTTAAAATGAAATGCTCTCGAAGCATAAATTGCATACGTTAAATGTATATGTAGTTAAGAAAATAAACTGTGTAAAACAGACAAGCCAGTTAAAACACATTCTCTCGATAAGCCAATGGCTTCCTTGTCCACTTGCCGTCTGAGCCTTTGGCTTGGATGGCAAATCTGGTTAAATCTTGTTAAATGTATACCAAAAAGGATTAAACATTTAAACTGTAATATGTCTATAATATATATATATAAATATATTTATACATGTATTACAATTTAAATGTTTATCCTTTTTGTCATCCAGTTGTGTGCCCACTGGTCACTTTCACTGTGTTTTTAATGACCAAGATATATAAATAATTTTTATTTATATATATATACACACATATATATATATAAATATATATATATATAAAACATTAAAATTATTAATATATATCGGTCATTAAAAACACAGTGAAAGTGACCAGTGGGCACACAACCATGCCATGTGACACACTTGACTTGACCACAGTAGCTCAAGATCAGTGACCTATGACAGTTGCAAGCAGTAGTCTGGTTTGATCCCTGATAAAGACTTCACCTTGATATCACAATAGACAGGTACATAGATCAAAGAAGACACTAGGAGAGCCGAAGGACAGGATGTGGCATGCCAGGATTGGTAAGATGGTTATACGGAAGGTCATTCAATTGTCTGCAATTAAGTTAAGAATAACTAGATAGTTATGCATATTGTATGTGCATCAATAGGTCGGAACATGGTCATTCTGATTGACAAGATAAAACCACAACAGACATGCTATGGGTCAGTGTTATACAACAGTTAATTTTCTCACTTGTGTTAAGTTTTGCTTGACTGCAGATAATTGCCAGGCCTACAATGCTAAACTTTGCGTGCCGTGCAATTGCTAGACTAGCAACGATTTTTCGTAGTGTTGTTGTGTGACTGGGTCAGCATGCCAAGTCATACACCACTACAATTACATCGTTATTTTCTGGAACCACACACGCACACCAGCTTGGTCAAAATCTTTCAATTCCAATTCAGGAATTGAATTGAATAGAATAATTCCAATCCATTTTTTAATTCACCCCAGCCATGACATGCAGCAAGTGGTGTTTTCCAAAACTATCGAAAAAAATGTGCATTTACTGGCCCACTGCAGCGACTGAAGTTTTGTTGGTTTGCAGAACAGCTCTGAGCAACGTCGCATCAGACACCACGTTACACACAAAACTTGCCACTTAGCAATGTACGCCTAGCATAAACATAAGCAAATTTATCAACAATTCTAAAACTTCAAGTCTGCTAAAATCACACACTTGTAACTCTTCCTGTAACTCGTCTTGTTGCAAATAGGTTTCCACCAAAAGTGACAGGTTTATACACAATTAATGTACGTATTGTTCAGGGCTGGAGTCAATTCCCAAGGAATTGGAATAAATTAATTCAATTCCAAGTCCAATTCCCGAATTGGAGCGGAATTGGAATTGAAAGATTTTGAACGAGAGGAATTGGAAGTGAAAAATTTTGAACAAAAGGAATTGGAATTGGAAAGGAATTGAGCATCTGATTTTTTTGTGACATCAACCAATATTTTTCTAGCCTGTTGTAGGCGGCTATGTGTATAATAATGCTATCAACTCGTGCATTGAGGATCTGAAAACTGAAATCCTGTCATTCATGCCAGTATCTTATGATTTCTTTATGTTGCCACTTGCCAGCAGGTTAATGAAGCGTTCCAGACTGGCTTTAATAGAAACATCAAAGATATTTTCAACTGTTTACAGACCTGGGAAGTTAGCCCTTTTACACCCATGAAAAGACACTTATTGGCAGGCTACAGCCATGCTGTTGATCAATCAGTAATCACTGATTACTAATCAGAGATCTGTGACCACTGACCAACACTACAAAGCATAGGCAAGCTAGCTGTAGCCAAATGTGTGAAAATGGTTTCCCACTTGCCAGTATAAATATGTGTTGCCTAACATGCATCATCAGAACAGTGTGCAACAGTCATAGTGTACAGGTCGGTCAATATGCCCCCTTTTTGTGGATTGCTCATTTCTATGTAACTTAATTACCATGTATGAATGTTCGTTACGCATTTATGATAGTCATAATGATTATGCAAAGAATAATGACATGCTACATGCACATTAATCTTTCATTGTTGACTTTTGTCGTTATGTGGAATTGGAGCGGGAGCGAGAATTGGAATTGAACAATTTTGAAAGGAATTGGAATTACAAAAAAAAGAATTACAAAAAAGGAATTGGAATTGAATGAAAAGGAATTGCAAGGAATTGGAATTGATTGAAAGGAAATGACCCCAGCCCTGGTATTGTTACACATTTAAGGAACATAGTCACACTAAAACCCTATCCTCAAAACCCACCTCATAAGCACCACTTCACTGCTACATGGTCAACATTGCAAAACTTGCTAGTAGACTGCAATTACTTCCTGGTGAACAAGCCACTGAAATCTAACAAGCAAATCAGAATCTGCCCGAAACCCAGCAGGAAGTGTAATGGTGGTCTGACCCCATAAACCCAACATAGCAATTAGACAAATAGCACAGCACTCTCCTGTGTGAGAAGGTCAGAAATAGAAGTACTTCCTGCTTATACAGTTGAATGCACACTTATGCATCGTGACACAGCTGAATGTTACTAATATATTGATAAGATGATATTGATAAGATGATATTTGGTCAACAGAGTAAGCTCTTGACTTTTTTTATCGGTCTTGAACTATGATCAGTTACTTACGCACCTTGCCCACTTTAAAACATCCTCAGTCTCCTGGGTAATCTGTCATGAGCCACACACAGGTGCTCAAAGCAAGTAAGAATTCCGGCAAATACAAGAATCAAATAGCTCAGTTGCAGTCTAGTCTAAATGTTCAAATAAACACTCGACCGCACCTACTCTCAGTCTAGTCTAAATGGTCAAATAAACATGACAGCGACAGTCACACCCTGCATTCAGCCTAGCATAAATGTTCAATGAAATGCTCACCCCCATCATATTTTCAGTCTAGCATAAATGTTCAAAGAAATGCTCACTTCCATCCTATTTTCAGTCTAGTATAAATGTTCAAATAAATGCTCACTCCCATCCTATTTTCAGTCCAGTATAAATGTTCAAGTAAACATGTACAGTCAACATTCAAATTAGCCTAAATGTCAATTTAAAAAAGATTTGGGCAGTGATGTCATGAACAGGTTATGCAAATTGTTGCACTGTAATTATACATTATATTTGTAAATTATTAGCTGAGCTTATCACCAGCATACAAAAGGTTGAAACCAATTGTACAAAAAAACAAAACGATTTAAGATATTTTACAGCATATGTTATATTCATCACCATAATTTGTTTTCTTCTTAAAATAGCAAACCTATCCACAAAAACTTTAAAACATTTGAAGAGCAAAACCAAGAATACTGGGTATTTATTTATTTCTGCTGTTAAACTGCAAACCTTTTCAATGCTTTAATAACAAAATGTTTAAACAATTGTTTCTGTTATTTTCAGCCTCAGAACTTTGAGCTGTCACTGCACAACAAATATTTCAAGATAAAATAAATATACAGCATAAACTGTTGACATGAGGGGTCCCACTTAGGCTATGAAAACTTTGCAACTTGATACTTTAGAACAACTCTTATAATATGTGGAAATACTAGTGACATCATTCTTTTGACCAATCACAGATATTTGTGTCAGCATTGTGCATGCCAGCTAGTGAAGTACTAGTTTGATTAGGCAATGTAAGTTGTAATTTTAGTTCACTGTAAAGAAATACCTTTATTTGCAAATACTTCAGCTAACATAAGTAAATAAAATTTTCAATAGTTCAAATAAATAATGTTCTGCTACATGACATACGTTCTTTGAAGTAGGATGCCTGTGTCTATACTCTAACACTCAGTTTGTTTACAAGCTATTTCTAGTAAACGCGCCACAGGGCGACTGGCCCAGTACCCATGATGAAGGGTAAACATCAGGTCGGGAAAATCAGCTCGATGTACATGGATGATTTTATCAACATAAATATTGACTATATTTTATGGTCATGAAATATTTTGGGGGTTGCTTCCTACTAATGCAAATAATGCCAATGTATCTACTACAAAAACGATATGAGTTTATGTAATTCTTACAATGATTAAATATATTCATCATTTCGAATTATTGTCATGAAAGCAGTTTTTGCGGTAATGCTGGTTTGGGTGATATTTCGCTGCTGCTCTTAGATTCGATTTTACAGCAGTTTGAAGTTGCCTCTAGGCCAGAATTAGGAAGTGTTTTTTTATATTTACAAAGAAATTTAACATAAATGCCAATTAAGTTGGTGACTAAATTAAAGCAAGTGCATTCCATAACAAAGTATAAGTAATTTAAGTAATTTTCTTTGTAATGTGCTTCCAATGAATTTGGTACTGACACCTCATGAATGAACAATGAAATAGCGCCATTGGGTCCCGAGGCTTAGGATCAACCAAGAACGTACTAAATAATCATAGTATGAAATGATTATTCAAGGACAGTATCATGATCGACTACTTATGATAATTATATTGATAAAATTCATCACCGACATCAGACAACTGCACAGTAAATTTTATTGTAGTAAAGTAATTGTTTACTGTAACAGATTTGTTCTGCTTTAATGATTTTACATTGGTAAACAATTATATAAATTCAGATATTAGAAAATTAAAAAATTATGGAATGATTTACCTGAAGTGGTAGTTGTAACTGCCTCAAGTGTCAACTCATTTAAAAGCCGTCTAGATAAACATTGGACTACTGGAGAATTGCTCAACAACTACAAAGCCGCCTTGCCAGGAAGTCGTAGAACATTTTAAGGGAAAGTTGAAGATCTGACCACCGAGGCCACCGCCTACTATCAGGAAGAACCTAAGACTAAGTAAACCTAAGTCAGTATATAATTATAGGAAAACAAATCGTTTTGCGATATGGCGTGGTTCCGCCACCATACACAGCCCAGGCATATGCCTATGACTATGTGATACTATGTATAGTAATGTGTGCGTTCTACAAAACACACATGCGATAATATCATTCGGAGCCTAGAACTGTAGCTACTTGGTTTGTGGCCACGTCCACCAACGATCACAACATCCAAAATGTAACATTCAACTACGAGTCGGCCGAGGGACGCACGTATACACAAGTAATACGATACAGTGACAGATGCGCGTCATTTCACAACGATCTAGCAGAGCTAGTATCTTGACGACACGTGGACAAGCAGTCGGTCGTCCGAATTACACGATTTCGAGCGTCGAGAAAAGTTTACGTTACAGCGAAAGATACCTCCGTCGTGTTACCTACCTGTGATTGCGGCCATTGAAATCTTCCGCTATCTCGACTTCCCGGTGAGGGGATGTCCCGCGGTTTAGTCTTTATAGAGCCAGCCTATCAACGATGGCAGGCTCCGCGCATGCGCGAAAATTGGGTCCTATTAGTGTAGTGATCGCCAGAAGTTGTGAGTTATGTTTACAACGTTCGACGGCGTCCGCTTTCCATAAACTCAAACTAATCACTATTCCGAGATGATAACATCATTCATGCGTTATAATATTAAAAAGCGTGACACTTTGATGGAACTCTTTGCTTTTGTCAATTTATAAAAGTGAAATTAACGTGCATTTCCCTTCTCGAAAACGGCCAGTGACCGTATCCTTACAGGTTATTCTTACACGTCTTCTTTTCTTTATTAGGCTGTAGTGCCTCTTATGCCAGCTCTCGCGTTTATCGTCAGTTCAGATTGAGTGCATGCGTCTGACGGTTTCCAGGATTGGGGTGGGGCAGTGTAATCTAGTTTGATTGGATGATTTTGCCACAACTTGTCTATTTTCCTCTCAAAGGACTGTACCGATGGAGCCCCTACCACAGATCGACTGTGGGAGACTATTCCATACATCTGCGCATCGGTGTATAAATTAGTTTTTTTTGTTTTTGTTTAATCGACATCTTTCTTTAAATATTTTTAGGTGGTGCCCTCTCGTATCTATAATTCATTGTCCCTCAATGTCACAAAATTGGATGAGACAGCTGCATCATATATTTCTCTGTTAGGATTTTATATAGTTCAATCATGTCTCCTCTGAGGCGACGGTATGCTAAAGTTGGTAATTTCAGTTTCCGTAAACGTTCTTTATACTCAATGTCTTTGAAACCAGGAATTAATTTGGTTGCTCTACGTTGAACATTTTCAAGAGATGTGATATGCTTCTTTAGGTGTGGAGACCATATATCTGATTAGCATATTCGATATGTGGGCGGATAAGAGACTTAAAAATTGTAGAAAAACACTGCTCAATCATGTGATCGAAAGTTCGGCGAATTATCCCCATAAGCGAATTGGCTTTATTTATTTTTTCTGACATCAAAGTTAAGCGATGAATCGAAAGTGACTCCGATATCTTTCACCTTGTCTGTGCTTGTAATTGTTATGTGTTCAGGTCCCAGTGTGTATCCATCGTTTGTTATGCTTGATAGTCCGATTCTCATATGGCTGCATTTATTTGGGTGAAATTTTAAGAGTGATGTGTTTGTCCATTGTTCGGCAAGGATTATATCTTGTTGCAAACTTGTGCAGTCCTCTTCAGTGTAGATTGCATGGAAGAGCTTCATATCGTCTGCGAATAGGAATAGCTCAGAGCTCTTAATAACTTCTGGTAAATCATTTATAAAGATCACAAATAGCAGAGGCCAATCACTGATCCTTGTGGTATACCACTGGTGACCTCCTGCCAAGATGAGAATGAGTTGTTAACTCTAACGCGTTGACTTCTGTGGGACAGCATAGCTGAAACTCAGTCTAGAATTTTCCCCTTGATTCCATAGCTCTGGAGTTTCCCTATAAGTCCCACTGTTACTTATTTATCGTTTATAGATTAAGTTTTGTCTGACGTCTGATATATTCTAACACACACTGGACGTTTGCTAACAAATCATATTGGTCACCCTAAAATCAACAATTAAACCTATTTTAAAGAACTGGTGTTGATACTTTAGCTATCTAGAAAATGGCATTCCTTCCAAAGTATATACGGTAGCTGCGGCTTGATTGTGATTAAAACAGTCGTACTTAATATAATGACTTATTTTATGTTATTGAATTTCTTTGTGATCAGTATAAACGTTTCTGATGCGGGTGTTTGTTTTGCGAAAATGTACTGTACTGCTGCTATCGTGAAGAGCGCGGTTTTTACCATGTCCATCATGATAGAAAGGCACAAAAGCAATATGAAAAGGATATCATTAACCAAATAAAACAGAATCCCAAGAAGTTCTGGCAGTATGCCCAGGCAAAAATGGCGACAAGAATGGGAATACCCAACTTGATAAAAAGCGAAGATGGGTATAGGAAATAAAATAAAGTCACATATGATAATTAACCATTATAAACTTGGAACATTTTGGTAAAACAGTTTTCGATATTTTGACTGACACGTTAAACAAAATGTAGGTCTGCAGGTAGAAACAAACACATATTTAAGTACCGTACGATTCTGGTTAACAATTCTGCGTTTGTTTCATAAATCCGATTTGTCTTTGTATATTTAAACATATAAATAACATATAGATATTATTATATACAGTAGTGTAATCTGTATCTATTTTGACAGCCCAATAATATGTTTTAATCAATTACCTATTTTATAATTTTAACGTTATCTGTTTAAATACTCCATGCACTATCGAAAGCTATTTACTCGAATGTACTGAACAACAAGGTCGACATTTAACAAATGACATATTTGTTTAATGTGGGGGCATTTAAAGACGTCGGATCCACGGGGCATGCGTGGGTGCAGGGTCCTACAATAAATTATTATGTTTTGGTGAGGGGTGTGTGGCAGGAAGTGGGAGGTTGGAGGTAGGTCCTCAAAATTTGTGGGAGGTGCATGGAGGTAGGATTGGTGGGATGTGGGAGGGGGCTCTCAAAAATTGTGGGAGGCGGGAGATTTGCCCCACATACAGTGGGAGATGGGAGGTTGGACCTCAAAACAGGTGGGAGATGGGAGGTTGAGACGCCTCCCCCCCATATATTCGCAGAAACAAACTCCGGCCCACAATACATTCAACAGCTTCCGACGCAAGTAAATGTGAAGCAATTTGGCAGTCGTGATGTCGTGACTTTATATCACCAACTTTCTTGAAGTGTTGCGCTCAGACCTCAAATAGAAGGGCGAACCATATAAATGATGTTGCGATACAAACTATCAGACTTTGTACAATATACACGCAGGCGTGTCATCATTTGTGTCGCGGGTGACGATATGTTCATTGAAAAAAATTAACCACGCAGCCGCAATAAATAATATCAACTGTGTTGTGTCGTGTTATTACACTGATGCATTTTATTCATACTTACATCGAGCATTACGATTAATGAAAACGCATTCCTCCTCTTGGTTTCACCACAACCCGTGACCCATTTATAATAGACTACCATTAATGTCACCTTTGACTGAGCACAGAGTGAAACTGTGTCACTGTAACCCAATGGTCATCGCCATTGTGCTTTGTGGGTGAATCGTGTACGGTTGAGCTAACGTACAGTCTTCGTATTTACTCCCCGCCCCCTACATACTTTGCATCGTGTACTGTTGAGCTAACGTACCATCTTCGTATTTACTCCCCGCCCCCTACAGACTTTGTATCGTGTACGGTTGAGCTAACGTCTTCGTATTTACTCCCCACCCCACCCCCTCATATGCCTCCAACATAGTATTAGTTATGATTACTATAACTTAGATTAGCATAATATTGTGCGTCTATGTGTGACGTCTTAGTTAAACACATGCCATATAGTAATGACAATGGTGATGATGATGTTTTCAGTATTGCAGCTAATTATTGTGTGCGTTTAGACCAGCGACATGTCTAGACATTGCGAGTGTGACTTACTTATTGACTCGCGCCAAACCCGACTTGAGCACTGGTGAAAGGTCACGACGGATGCACCTGCTGTGGCTCGCGGCGGTCGCTGATAGGCCACTTCTTCACAATTGCGACCAACTGTCGGTAGAATTGGACCCAGCTCCAATTCGAAAGATACAATCAGCCTCGTGGGTGCGAGCATAACATTTTATTCCGCGTATACACCTACGCATGGTTTCGTGGTATAGCTTAGTATACATAATATATAGGCCTATGTGCCATGCTACATGCCCTCAACATAAAAGGTCATGCAACAACATACATAAGAATTATGCACTGTTATTAGTATTGTTCGCACACTATTCCGCTTGAGCAGCGGCAGGTTGTCTACCTCATCGTAGCCAAAGTTGGGCGGAACGGTGTGAAAATCGGGCGGTGAAAATCAGCCCACCAACAAAACTGACCACAGGTACACAACAGTGTTGTTTTGGTAAAGCGAGGCATGTTAACTGATGTTTAATGTGCTGTGAAAGTTTATATAAAATCACAGGAACAATTGTTTGAATCAGCAAATAAACGATCGAGCAAGTAATAGCCGCTATATACAGCGCCAATAGGAATTTAAACTACTAGGTAACCAGCGATGTTTAAGTTTCATTTGTGTTCATTTGCAATAATGGTTTAAGTTACACATTTAGGAAGTTTTTTGGAGGTAATTACCCCTACGATAGCATACGGGTAAAACAAACAAAAGGAAATATTTTAGAAAGAATTTGCGTTAAAAAGTGAAATTTCAGCAACCAAAGAGGCTACATGTTCAACAAGTTCATGTAAAAATTCAGCAGCGTTTTTCGTCACAGTGGACATCACTTAACATTATCTCGGAAAACAAAATAAGCTGTTTAATAGTAGAATCAACATGTACTGCTGGGACAGAATCATTTACTGTACTTGCATGGTGTGTTAAAATGCGCCGCTTAGTAGAATCAGGTACGCGAAAAACGATACATCATAGCGAGAATTAACAGGTATACGTTTTCCTGGAAGACGTAAGTAGTATGTGTGTCTTTTTCAATTATTAAAAATGAGCAGATTTGGGGCTCATTCTGATTGGTTGAAATGGAGCGTTCTGATTGGTCGTGCGCTTATTGCCGCCAGGGGCGCCACTGTATAATCCCCCTATTATCGCTCAAATGAGTAAATTTTTGGTACTTTCTGATTGGTCGAGAGCAGTTTCACCACTAGGGGGGCGACACGGGGGTAATTGTATCGACGGATCTGATTGGTCGAGAGCCGTCACGTGACCTATGACGTCACAGCTCATTTGCATAAATTAGCATAAATTAGCATAAATTAGCATAAATGACACCCTTTTGAGGTGAAACCGTCACCAGGGGGCGCAACGTGTCATCTCCTATTATCGCCCCCGACACATTGTTTTGCGGTGATATTGTCGCCAGGGAGGGGCGCTACAGGGACTCATTCTGATGGGGCGAGAGCCGTCACGTGACCTATGACGTCACAGCTCTTCGTTTGTATGTCACGTGACCTTTCTATGGAGGCTGCCATCTTGTTTTGCTGCCATGTTGTTTTGCGATGATACGGTCACCAGGGGCGCACCATCTTGTTTTGATCACCAGACGGCGCTGTGGGGCAAGGTCAAAGATCAAAGGTCACCGACCTTTTTTACTGATACAATTGCCAGTTAGGGTTAGGGTTAATAACCCTAATTATGTCGTCTGTAGTGAACCCTAATACGAACCCTAACTCTACCTCTAAAAGGACATGCAGTAAGAACGGTTATGTGACGGTTCGGATTAATACAGACGATTATGGCGCGCTTTTCGAGACGTGTCTGGGTACAGAACCGGTTTCGTGTAGTTTTTTTTCTTCTTTTCTGGAACGTTCGAACGACGTCATGGAATTTTCCACGCTCAAGAAAAGAAACACCATCCCACATTTTCACCCTGCTAGCAGACTGAAACCTAGCGGACGAAAGTTCGGGCATGCAGCGGGAAAAACGTAACCGTGCATGTAAGCTATGCGACGCATATTGCCTCGTTGCATTATATCGAGAACCTTTCGACGTATTTCGTTTCGCGTCGACATCTACGTACCGCCTATTTCACAACGAGGCTGCAAAAAACACCGCGAGGTCAAAAGGTCAAGGTCAACAAAACAAACACTTGTCTTGTTTGACATTGGTCAGGCGTTGTTGGCGTACTTTGACTTGTGTGCTCCCACTCGTTTTGTCTTTTTTGACATTGGTCAGTCACTGTTGGTGAATTTTGGCATGTGCTCTCCCACTCGTCTTGTCTTTTTTGACACTGGTCAGTCGCTGTTGGTGGACATTGGCTTGTGCATTTCCACCCGTCTTGTCTTGTTTGACATTGGTCAGGCGTTGTTGGCGTACTTTGACTTGTGTGCTCCCACTCGTCTTGTCTTTTTTGACATTGGTCAGTCGCTGTTGGTGGACATTGGCTTGTGCACTTCCACCCGTCTTGTCTTGTTTGACATTGGTCAGGCGTTGTTGGCGTACTTTGACTTGTGTGCTCCCACTCGTCTTGTCTTTTTTGACATTGGTCAGTCGCTGTTGGTGGACATTGGCTTGTGCACTTCCACCCGTCTTGTCTTGTTTGACATTGGTCAGGCGTTGTTGGCGTACTTTGACTTGTGTGCTCCCACTCGTCTTGTCTTTTTTGACATTGGTCAGTCGCTGTTGGTGGACATTGGCTTGTGCACTTCCACCCGTCTTGTCTTTTTTGACATTGGTCAGGCGTTGTTGGCGGACTTTGACTTGTGTGCTCCCACCCGTCTTGTCTTTTTTCACACTGGTCAGTCACTGTTGGTGGACTTTGGCTTGTGCGCTTCCACTCGTCTTGTCTTTTTGACACTGGTCAGTCGCTGTTGGTGGACTTTGGCTTGTGCGTTTCCACCCGTCTTGTCTGTTTTGACACTGGTCAGTCGCTGTTGGTGGACTTTGGCGTGTGCGCTCCCACTCGTCTTGTCTTTTATTTTTTACATTGGTCAGTCGCTGTTGGCGGACTTTGACTTGTGTACTTCCACTCGTGTTGGCGGACTTTGACTTGTGTGCTCCCACCCGTCTTGTCTTTTTTCACACTGGTCAGTCACTGTTGGTGGACTTTGGCTTGTGCGCTTCCACTCGTCTTGTCTTTTTTGACATTGGTCAGGCGCTATTGGTGGAGTTTGACTTGTGCGCTCCCACTCGTCTTGTCTTTTTCACACTGGTCGGTCGCTGTTGGTGGACTTTGGCTTATGCGCTCTCACTCGTCTTGTCTTTTTTCACACTGGTCAGTCGTTGTTGGTGGACTTTGACTTGTGCGCTTCCACTCGTCTTGTCTTTTTGACACTGGTCAGTTGCTGTTGGTGGACTTTGACTTGTGCGCTCCCACTCGTCTTGTCTTTTTCACACTGGTCAGTCACTGTTGGTGGACTTTGGCTTGTGCGCTCTCACTCGTCGATTGTTATGAAAGTGTGTAAGTTGGAAGTTTGCTACACTGCACACACATGTTTTGAAAGTTTTTGTCATGAAAATATGTAAGTTGGAAGTTTGTGATGTGAAAAGTTCACGTTTTGAAAGTTTATGTTATGAAAGTTTGTAAGTAGGAAGTTTGCTTCACTGTACACACACATGTTTTGAAAGTTTATGTTATGAAAGTTTGCAAGTTGAAAGTTTGCTTCACCGCACACACATGTTTTGAAAGTTTGTGTCATGAAAATTTGTAAGTTGGAAGTTTGTGATGTGAAAAGTTCACATCTTTAAAGTTTATGTTATGAAAGTTTGTAAGTTGGAAGTTTGCTTCCCTGCACACCCACATGTTTTGAAAGTTTATGTTATGTTATGAAAGTTTGCAAGTTGAAAGTTTGCTTCACCACACACATGTTTTGAAAGTTTATGTCATGAAAATTTGTAAGTTGGAAGTTTGTGATGTGAAAAGTTCACGTCTTGAAAGTCTATGTTACGAAAGTTTGCAAGTTGAAAGTTTGCTTCACCGCACACACATGTTTTGGAAGTTTGTGTCATGAAAATATGTAAGTTGGAAGTTTGTGATGTGAAAAGTTCACGTTTTGAAAGTTTATGTTATGAAAGTTTGTAAGTAGGAAGTTTGCTTCACTGTACACACACATGTTTTGAAAGTTTATGTTATGAAAGTTTGCAAGTTGAAAGTTTGCTTCACCGCACACACGTTTTGAAAGTTTGTGTCATGAAAATTTGTAAGTTGGAAGTTTGTGATGTGAAAAGTTCACATTTTGAAAGTTTATGTTATGAAAGTTTGTAAGTTGGAAGTTTGCTTCACTACACACACACACACACACACACACACACACACACACACACACACACACACACACACACACACACACACACACACACACACACACACACACACACACACACACACACACACACACACACACACACACACACACACACACACACATACACACACACACACACACACACACACACACACACACACACACACACACACACACACACACACGTTTTGAAAGTTTATGTTACGAAAGTTTGCTTCACCGGACACACATGTTTTGAAAGTTTGTGTCGTGAAAATTTGTAAGTTGGAAGTTTGTGATGTGAAAAGTTCACGTCTTGAAAGTTTTTGTTATGAAAGTTTGTAAGTTGGAAGTTTGCTTCACTGCACACACACATGTTTTGAAAGTTTATGTTATGAACGTTTGCAAGTTGAAAGTTTGCTTCACCACACACACACATGTTTTGAAAGTTTGTGTCATGAAAATTTGTAAGTTGGAAGTTTGTGATGTGAAAAGTTCACGTTTTGAAAGTTTATGTTATGAAAGTTTGTAAGTTGGAAGTTTGCTTCACTGCACACACACATGTTTTGAAAGTTTATGTTATGAAAGTTTGCAAGTTGAAAGTTTGCTTCACCGCACACACATGTTTTGAAAGTTTGTGTCATGAAAATTTGTAAGTTGGAAGTTTGTGATGTGAAAAGTTCACGTTTTGAAAGTCGCTGTTGGTGGACTTTGACTTGTGCGCTTCCACTCGTCTAGTCTTTTTTGACACTGGTCAGTCGCTGTTGGTGGACTTTGGCTTGTGCGCTCCCACTCGTCTTGTCTTTTTGACACTGGTCAACCGCTGTTGGTGGACTTTGACTTTTGCTTTGCGATGATACGACCGCCAGACGCTGTTGGTGGACTTTGACTTGTGCGCTCCCACTCGTCTTGTCTTTTTTGACATTGGTCAATCGCTATTGGTGGACTTTGGCTTGTGCGCTGCCACTCGTCTTGTCTTTTTTGACACTGGTCAGCCTCTGTTGGTGAACTTTGACTTGTGCTTTGTGATGATACGATCGTCAGGCGCTGTTGGTGGACTTTGACTTGAGCGCTCCCACTCGTCTTGCCTTTTTTGACATTGGTCAGTCGCTGTTGGTGGACTATGACTTGTGCGCTCCCTCTCGTCTTGTCTTTTTTGACATTGGTCAGTCGCTATTAGTGGACTTTGGCTTGTGTGCTCCCACTTGTTTTATCTTTTTTGACATTGATCAGTCGCTGTTGGTGGACTTTGGCTTGTGCGCTTCCACTCGTCTTGTCTTTTTTGATATTGGTTACACCTTTTTGCAGGCTATCTAGGGTTATTCAACCGACAACAGGTTGGGGTTACACCTTTTTTCCGTACCGTCGCCGCTAAGAAGCTGGTAGGATTGTGCAAACAGCACTGTCTCGATGCAGTCTATCTAGGGTTATACAACCGACAACAGGTTGGGGTTAGGCTTTTTCCGTACCGCCGCCGCCACGGAGCACGCGCGCGTGCTCCGTGGCGGAGCCGCCACTGCCGTCGCCTTGGCGGCGGCAGTGGCGGCGGCGGTACGGAAATTTCTCCAAGCATGTCACATGGCAGTCAATGTCTTCATGCATACCACATGGTGTCAAATGTCTCCATACATATCACATGGTGGTAAATGTCTCCATGCATGTCACATGGTGGTCAATGTATCCATGTATGTCACATGACAGTCAATGTCTCCATGCATGTCACATGGTAGTCAATGTCTCCATGCATACCACATGGTGTCAAATGTCTCCATACATATCACACAGGGGTAAATGTCTCCACACATATCACATGGTGGTGAACGTCTCCATACATATCACACAGCGGTAAATGTATCCATACATGTCACATAGCAGTCAATGTCTTCATGCATGTCACGTTGTGGTCAATGTCTCCACGCATGTCACACAGTGGTAAATGTCTCCATGCATGTCACATGGTGTCAAATGTCTCCATACATATCACACAGCGGTAAATGTCTCCATGCATGTCACATGACGGTCAATGTCTCCATGCATGTCACTTGACAGTCAATATCTTCATGCATACCACATGGTGTCAAATGTCTCCATACATATCACACAGGGGTAAATGTCTCCACACATATCACATGGTGGTGAACGTCTCCATACATATCACACCGCGGTAAATATCTCCATACATGTCACATAGCAGTCAATGTCTCCATGTATGTCACATTGTGGTCAATGTCTCCACGCATATCACACAGTGGTAAATGTCTGCCGCGTGGGAACGGGAACGCACAAGTCAGTCGCCACTGCTGACGGTGCACTTGTTTCCTGGGTTTTTCCCGGTTTTAACCGGTTTAACCGGTTCTGACGCACAGCACGCGCGTAGCACGTGAACAACTTGACCTTTTGACCTTTAGACCTCGCGATGTTTATGGAAAATTCCATGACTTCGTTCGAACGTTCCAGAAAGCGGCGGTGACCTTGACCTTCGCGAAACGATATACGTCGAAAAGTTCTCGATATAATGCAACGATGCGATATGCGTCTTATAGCTTACATGCACGGCTACGTTTTTCCCGCTGGATGCACGAACTTTCGTCCGCTAGATTTCAGTCTGCTAGCTGGGTGAAAAGGCGTGACTTCGTTCGAACGTTCCAGAAAGCGGCGGTGTTTGTTTTGTTGACCTTTTGACCTTTTGACCTCGCGGTGTTTTTTGCAGCCTCGTTGTGAAATAGGCGGTACGTAGATGTCGACGCGAAACGAAATACGTCGAAAGGTTCTCGATATAATGCAACGAGGCAATATGCGTCGCATAGCTTACATGCACGGTTACGTTTTTCCCGCTGCATGCCCGAACTTTCGTCCGCTAGGTTTCAGTCTGCTAGCAGGGTGAAAATGTGGGATGGTGTTTCTTTTCGTGAGCGTGGAAAATTCCATGACGTCGTTCGAACGTTCCAGAAAAGAAGAAAAAAAACTACACGAAACCGGTTCAAACCGGTTCTGTACCCAGACACGTCTCGAAAAGCGCGCCATAATCGTCAGTATTAATCCGAACCGCCACTGTCATCATAACCGTTCTTACTGCATGTCCTTTTAGAGGTAGAGTTAGGGTTCATATTAGGGTTCACTACAGACGACAGAATTAGGGTTATTAACCCTAACCCTAACTGGCAATTGTATCAGTAAAAAAGGTCGGTGACCTTTGATCTTTGACCTCGCCCCACAGCGCCGTCTGGTGATCAAAACAAGATGGTGCGCCCCTGGTGACCGTATCATCGCAAAACAACATGGCAGCAAAACAAGATGGCAGCCTCCATAGAAAGGTCACGTGACATACAAACGAAGAGCTGTGACGTCATAGGTCACGTGACGGCTCTCGACCCATCAGAATGAGTCCCTGTAGCGCCCCTGGCGACAATATCACCGCAAAACAATGTGTCGGGGGCGATAATAGGAGATGACACGTTGCGCCCCCTGGTGACGGTTTCACCTCAAAAGGGTGTGATTTATGCTAATTTATGCAAATGAGCTGTGACGTCATAGGTCACGTGACGGCTCTCGACCAATCAGATCCGTCGACACAATTACCCCCGTGGCGCCCCCTAGTGGTGAAACTGCTCTCGACCAATCAGAAAGTGCCCAACATTTACTCATTTGAGCGATAATAGGGGATTATACAGTGGCGCCCCTGGCGGCAATAAGCGCACGACCAATCAGAACGCTCCATTTCAAATTTCAACCAATCAGAATGAGCCCCAAATCTGCTCATTTTTAAGGATTGAAAAAGACACACATACTACTGACGTACGTGTACACCAAATTTCCTAATTTTTACAGCGTTATATCTTTATTTGGCGCGATTGCCTTTATCAATAATTTGTTTCAAAGTATATTATTTGCACAACAATCGTATAGGTGCATCGATCCACACTATGTGTGTTCGTCTGTTCGATCATAGTCTCCAAATATTTAGCTAACTTAAAAATTATTGATATTAAAAAACTATCGATCTGACACTAATGATTTCGAACGCAATTACACTGGCACAGATACGACGCACGGCAAAACCATCGCGAGATTTGTTAGGTGTCCATTTTATTAAAAATACTATTATGTCAGCCACTCAAAATATATGCCACGACACGTCATCTTAGCCGACGAATAGTTCGCAGCACCGCGACGAAAACTCGTATTGTCGTGGCTTCTAAAACATCAACGGAAACAAGCCATAATATTATGCTTTTCACCCAGAAAATTTGTCGACAACGATCCTCAGCGTAAACTTATCTATGGTGTGGGTATGGAGACTGTCTATGTGTGCATGTGGCAAGACAGCGACAGTATCCATACACACAACCAACCCATTAAAAATTTTCATCTAAACATCCTATACATAAAATAAATAAAACTATCAGATAAAAACCCTCTCAGCAACATTAAAGATACTAGTCTTTTAGTTGTATGTATCACCCACAGTGCATGCGCACAGTCCACCACAAACTCCTGCATTAGCCCAAATTTGGGCTGTTTGGAGTGTAACCACTTGAGACTTGAGGATGAATTGCATTGATACGTATTTGCCATCTGGCGATTAAAAATACACAATTTCGGTTAGCCTATGTTGTATGGTGGCGCTATCTGACGGAATATAGTGGAGGCTGTCGTAATCAATAAACATGGCGCCTGACTTCAATGTTGACAGAATTTGTCATGTCGCACTTTCTTCACGAATATTCTTGCTTTTGATGCAGGTAATTGCACCATTACTTGTGCCATCAGTCATATATAACCGTTATTCAAGCTTGGTTTATGCAGCAGAATAAAAACCAACACACACGACGGTTTAATTATAAACCGGCATCGTGGTGATCTGATGACTGATCTTGTCACTGTCATTCAGTGTTGTCAATGAGTTTTCGTGAGGATACATTCTGCGATGTTATATAGACTTAGGCAGTCAGTCACTGACGTAAAGACTGGTTGTGTCACGGTGTCAGAGGTACTAACGACAGTAGTCGTTCCAGTTCACAGACACACAAAGTTTTTTTTGGATCCACTAAATTCTACTTCATCCTCCTGACATAAGTCGTAACTATCATAAGACTTGATAAGTGCATAATACCACCTTGTAGTAATACTGGCCAACACTCCTATGGAGTCAAATGGTCAGGGTTGGGTGCGCATGCTATTTAGTCATGTTTGTTTGGGACTAAGTGTGTGAGAGCTTGCTTAAATTGCTGTGGTTCTGTGATGTTGGCCAGGGCTGGGTCCAATTACACAAAATTATATCAATTACAATTACAATTACATTAATTTTTTATTACAATTACAGTCATAATTTTCCAAAGCAATTACAATTACACTGTTTCAATTACAATTACATTATGCGGAACCAAATATATTCAGCATTTGTTAATTATGTATTTTTGCGCATTTTGCTGAATTTCAATATTTTGTACACAATTGATAAACAAATATAACGGTAATGTTTGTTCATTTTGTTGAATTGTGACTTAATTATACTAAATAAAAAGATAGCCGTTTAAAACATGTTTTTATTATATAAAAATACAATGCAATATCCAGACATAATCCTACAGGACCTATTCCAATGCAGACATTTATCTGTGCGCATTTCTTAAATTTTTCTTTGGAAAATACTAATAATAAGGTTTGATGTGTTTACTTTGAGGTTGTAGCTCCTGCTCTAAGCTGACATTCTTAATTGGTCTGCCCTTTGCTTTGTGTGAGTTGGGAATGGGAAGAGAGGCCATATAAATGGTCCTTGCCACCTGACCTGTCTCCAACCCACCACAACACAAGGGGTGTAATTGGCTTGCTAACTCTGCAACATTTCACTGAGCTGATATTTTCTGAAGCAATATCAGGCTACAGGTCTTTCCATGTTGTTTGAATACCAGCTTAGCCTTTGTCTGACAATGTCTGTGCATTGTTTATTGCTTCCTGGCTGTTACCAACTTGCTGAAAAGGATAATTGCTAAGGCTACCCACCACTAGCACCACTGACCAGTACCCACCAGACAGTGAATACTGAGATATAAATATATAAGCAGGTGTTATTATTAGTCTAGATTTTCAACTCATGTGAGACTTAAATTATATTTTTATTGACAATTCGTTCAGGTAGTTTGTGATATGAAATGTACTGTAATTGATTGTAATTGAAATAAAATTTCAATTATACAAACAACAATTACAATTACAGCAACATTTTGAAACCATAATCAATTTCTCATTTCCACTCAGTGCATTCATGGGCGATAAGATGGCTAGAAGTGTCTAATGGATTAGCAAATATTTTGAGCGATTGTTATTCATGTTCTAGTCAACAAAGGGAAGTCATGTTTATTTTAGATACCTCTGATGTCCAAAGCTTTGTCTCATAATATGAGCAGGTGTTAATAGGATTGGAACACTAATAAGTATTAACTGCTTCACATTCACAACCGCAGAACTCTTCAAACTCATGCTTTACAGTGAAAACTAGAACTATTTATATTTCTATTTTATGTCTTTTGCGATGGGACAAAAACAGTTAATAACATCTTAAGCTACTATTACACAATTTTGCTGTAATCAATTACAATTACATAATTGGACCCAGCCCTGATGTTGGCTATTGCGTCTGGTAATGAATTCCAATCTTTTATTGTTCGGGGAAAATAAGAAAATTTGTAACAGACACTGGAGCAGTGTCGCACTGTGGTGGCTATATACAACGTGAATGTGTTGGCTATGTACATTGTGAATGTGGTGGCTATATACAACATGGAGTGTGCTGTTTAAAAATCATGCTATAACCTCTTCTAAAATGTTGCTAGTTGAACGAGACCTCGAAACACCATACAGTTGTAGTAACCACAACACACAGACTAGTCAGTTAATAGAACGTTGCCGAGTGTTTGGAAACAACTAGAACTAGGTTAAGAATTTAGTCTCTAGACGATAAATGGCCGGAGTGCCCCTCTGCCTGAAAGCACCAGTCGCAGTGCACCAACTGAAAGCACCAGTCGCAGTGCACCAACTGAAAGCACCAGTCGCAGTGCACCAACTGAAAGCACCAGTCGCAGTGCACCAACTGAAAGCACCAGTCGCAGTGCACCAACTGAAAGCACCAGTCGCACCAACTACTTAGTTGGAATGCACCAACCGTTTGGTTAGAATGTGCCAACCGTTTGGGTAGAATGCTCCAACCGCTTGGTCAGAATGCCACACTTATATGGTCGGAATGCTCCACTGATTTTAATACAGTCAAGCATATGTATACAAACAACTAAACGATATATATATATCAATATGTTACACCAAAACAATACTTCTGTTACTTAAAATTTGTAACTTTTGAACTGTTTTTACAGGCTTCCTTCAGCCATTTTAGTGTCCATTTTCTATAAACTACAGCGTTATATTTCGCCATTTTTTTTAAAGTCGTTAGGATCTTCTCTTACCAGCCCCTGGTACTGCGCCTGGCTTATAGAACCGTCACACACACTGTGTTCCCACCAATCACATTTGTCGCATTGCACAGCTTGCTGTCGCTGCCGAACAACTTTGTTGCACATAACATAGATGTCGGTATGAGACATTGTATTGCACAACTTCGTTAACAATACAATAAGTAGCAAAATTTAACTAGCAACGATAACGAACAAAACCAAGTGTTAAATAGCAAGCGTCATGTTGAGGGAAGCAGAATGACTGGATGTGGAGAGAGCATCTGCTTTATACTTTGAATTCTTATACTCAGCTGAATGGAAGTCACAGACAAAGCAGTCATCATAGGTCATTGACAATGAACGGTCCAATAGAGTTCTTGCTATTGTCTGACACATGTGTGAACAACACAGATGAAGGAATTTGAAATGAAAGCCTGGAAATTCAAAAGCCTAATTCCCTAATCCCTACTCAGAGTTAAGCATTAGCTTGAACCAATCTACACATCACAAAGGGGTCTCAAACAGGTGTGATATTCATAATGTACACAAACCTTGATTCTCTGTAACATGGGTGGATCTTAGTGAAGAAGCTGTTGAAATAAAACTCCTGATATGTATTGAGTAAGAAATATGGTACATAAATACAACTACATAAGAAAATAAAACAACCGGTTATTGTTGTGAAGCAGATGAGTTGTGCGTACATTTTCTTTGCGCTTTTACGGTTCGTATCCGATTGCAACTTACAAAAAGCAAATAAAAACACCATAAAGCTACTCTTTTTTTAATAAAGGTGACCTTAGTGAGTCTTATTTTAAAAGGGACTTCAGGAATCCATGCTTTACGTTGTGTTGTTTTGTAGTGAGAACTTTGTGAACTCGTGACTTGGACTGAAGTGACACGCAAGATCTCTGATGTCCTCATTTCCACTCAGTGCATTCGTGGGCGATAAGATGGCTAGAAGTGTCTAATGGATTAGCAAATATTTTGAGCGATTGTTATTCATGTTCTAGTCAACAAAGGGAAGTCATGTTTATTTTAGATACCTCTGATGTCCAAAGCTTTGTCTCATAATATGAGCAGGTGTTAATAGGATTGGAACACTAATAAGTATTAACTGCTTCACATTCACAACCGCAGAACTCTTCAAACTCATGCTTTACAGTGAAAACTAGAACTATTTATATTTCTATTTTATGTCTTTTGCGATGGGACAAAAACAGTTAATAACATCTTAAGCTACTATTAATTAAATTACACTGTTGTTGAATAAAGGCGATGTTCATCGTCATCAATGCAAGATCTACCAGTACTCATGTCCTCATTTCCATTCAAAGCATTCATGGGTGACGAGAGGGCTAGTAAGAATTTCCGCTAGTTAGTGTTTAACGGATTAGCACTTATTTTGAGCGATTGCTATTTGTGCACTGGTCATCAAAGAGAAGCCATGTCTGTTTTACATTGTGGGGTGCAGTGGTTGAGTGGTAGAGCGTCGGACTTTCAGTCCAGGGGACCGGGGTTCAAAACCACCTGTGTTAGAGTGCCAGACTTTTCAGTCGATGGGATGTGGGTTCAAAACCACCTCCGCTGTTTCGAAGCTTGGGCAACTTTGTTTACTCCACTTTGCCTGTGTCTAGGAAGAGACAGTAAAAGCCGTTGGTCCCTTCTATCTGGTGCCTATGCCAGGGGAAGTAAAAGACCTCACACAGGGAAATGGAAAATGCCTACTCACTAATTCTAGAGAAGGAAAACTCTGAAAATAAACCACTCCTATGTTAGCTCAAGACAGGGCTGTTTGGAGTTAAATGTCATAAGTCAAGTCAAGTGCGAAGCTTTGTCTCATAAAATAGCCAAGTATTAACAAGACACTCACATCACATTCGCAAGCACAGTTGCCAGGACCCAGAAATTTAGTCTTTAGAAACATTGTAGATCAAATACAGTTGGTTTTGTTGCATTAACAAACAGTCCACTGTTGTCATGATTTCTCTGTATTTTGAATGAATTTTGCACATTTCTGCAGAAATTGTTTATTGTTCTTTCTGTTGCTAATCAGAAGAACGAGGCGGCGAATTACATCTAGGCCTATGGCTACGCTCTGGCCATGAGAAATATTGAAAGAAGCATAAATAATAACAAACATTTCATAAAAAGAACACAATTTATCACAGATAACCACGGTTATATATTCGAAATTAAAACAGAACAAAAATATGTATAATTTATTATTGTCGTAACGGCATGAGCATAACAGTGGTGAAATATAACACTGTAGTTTATAGAAAATGGACACTAAAATGGCTGGAGGTAGCCTATAGAAATGGTTCAAAAGTTACAATTTACAAGCGGTTGGGGCATTGTGACGGTGCATTAAGGCAGAGGGGTATTCCGACCATGATTCCTCTAGACTCTACGATACTCTAGTCCTAGGCTAGACAGTAGTCTAGACTGACTACAGTCGAGACTAATCCAGTACCAAAACCATTGATAGTATGCGTTACATTACTATCATTAGACTAATTAGCAGCACTGTGGATTGTAGTGCCAGACCCTGTTCTACTTGGTTGAAATTAGCAAAAAAAGATGATCATAATGAATCAATGATGCATCCATCAGCTTAAGCTCGCAGATGTTTAGTTCATGTTCATTAAAAAAAAAATTCTCTGATCATCAACTGTATTTCATTATCATGGATACTACTCTGAAAAAAACTACATCCTACAAAATTCATGGAAATTAATATTCAAAACAAAAAGGCAATGTTAAAAGTCAAAGAGGATTTAATCTCTTCTGAAATATATGAGAAACTAGACATAAGTCCTGACACAAACCATAACTATAACATTATCCTTCAATGAAATAAATCAAGCTAAAAATAAATATATGACGAGTAAATTAGTGAAATTTAATAAATATAAACATAAAAGTCTACATGGATAACTCAAGGTATGCTAGCCTCAATACGACACAGAGATAAACTTTACAAACAATTAAAATTAACATATCCTGATTCTTCAGAATATGAAATGTTACTGATTAATCTAAAAACATGCAATATTATATTGAAAAGGAGCTTTCATATATAACAATGCAATCATATTTTAAACATGTTTTAATCAATTCAAATTTGACATAAAAAATACTTGGAAAATTATAAATGAAATCCTGTCTAAAAGTAAAACTAACAAATAATTTCGTACATATTTTAAAGGATCAAATTCTGTTATTACAGATGAATTGGAAATTGTAAATAAATTTAATGCATCTTTTACTATAACATAGGGAATCATCTGGCAAACAATATTAAATACAAAGGCTTTCGTGATCATTCATATTATCTAAATAAAAAAGTAAATTCTGCTTTTACATTTAACAAAATTGAAGAATATACTGTAAAGAGAATAATAAATAATCTACCCAACAAACATAGTTGTGGATTTGATGGTTTTTCCACCAAACTGCTAAAAGTAATTGAACCTGCAATAACTAAATCTTTAACATTGCATGTATTAACAAACCAAGTTTTAATCACAGGAGTATTCCCTGATAAATAAAAAATTGCTAAGGTAATTCCAATTTATAAAAAAGGTAAGCCAATAATATTTTATAATTATAGACCCATATCTCTTCTACCAGCTATCTCAAAAGTGCTGTCATTTTTTTTTTCAATTGTCATCTTATTTAAAAGACTCCAAACTTTTCTTTGACCATCAATATAGTTTTTGACCCAAGCTTTCTGGAACTGGAATTAATAGATAAAATTATAACCCAAATGGATCAGGATGAAATACCACCAATAAACATATATTTAGACCTTATTTACAGAACTGGAGGATAATCTTCAACTATGACATACAGCCTGTACATAATTATGATACACGAATCAAGAATTAAATATATACTTATAAAACTAAACACGAATCTGCAAAGAAATGTCTTCGGCATAATTTACCGTTTTTACTTAATAATATTCCCACTATAGTTAAAGAAAAGCTTAATACACACCGCTTACGTGGATTTGCTCAATACGCAAAACTAAATTTTTTTAACAAAATTATCAAGATTCATGCACAAGGCAAAATTGCTATAATAATACTACAATAATTCGTGAACACGCACATGCACACACACACAATCAGAGATGATATTATTATTATGTTTTTTTTCTTCTCAGAAGAATTATATATGTTTGACCAACTGATTTATTTTAATTTGCAATGTGGCTCCTCTGTGACGACTATCAAAGTCTTAGAGGAGTCTCCTGACCCTATTTGCTTATTTATCTTAATATATACCATGTTAACTTACGACCATATACACCTGTATTATTTAAAATTATAATTCAACATGGATATATATGTGTTATGTGAAATGTATGATGGGTCAAATAAAAAAATATTCTTCTTCAGTGAAGACTGTATAAGCCCTCATAAAAGTTTGTCTTTCTGCAGGTGTTCTTCAATGTCTTGATACCAGATCACGATGCGCATGTCTTCAACCCACCTCCAGTTCATCCACACGCAGGGATCGCCGATCACATTGTTGAGTTCCTGTTCGGAGGACTTCGACGGTGGGACGCTGTGTACTTTATTCACATTGCCGAACATGGCTACACGTACGAGAACAATCTTGCATTCCTGCCTCTATTCCCCCTGCTGGTGTGTGGGACTGCTAACACAGTGTTTTTGCCACTACAGTACATGTTGATGTATAGAAACACGCTGCTTGTGGCGGCCGTTACTGTCAACCTGTGTTGTTTTCTGGTATCCGTACGTGTCCTCTACAGACTAAGCATTGCCGTTCTCCGTGATGACGTTACAGCATATCGTGTGACACAGCTCTATTGCATCAACCCAGCAAGTGTTTTCTTTATGGCTCCCTACTCCGAGTCGTTGTTTGCGCTCCTCACGTTCTCTGGAATGCTTATGTGTGAAACTCGCTGCTTTGTCAAAGCCGCTATGTACTTTGGATTAAGTGCATTCTGTCGCTCGAACGGAGTCATCAACTGTGGTTTTATACTTTACTTGATGCTTCATGATTGGGTAGCAGGAATTGTCAAAAAGTACAGACTGGATGGAACTTGCATTGATAAAATGCGGATCTTCAAAGAAACACTAACAACTATCACATCGTTTATGTGTCACACTTTTCTGTGTGTTATTATCTCTTTTGCACCTTTCTTGTTATATCAGCTTTACGCCTACACTGTCTTTTGTAATCCGAGGGCACGACCTGAAGACATTAATCCTACTGTTCTCAACTATGGTGGCACACAAGGCTACAAGATGTCGCACATGGGTTTATCGCCCTGGTGTTCAGCTGTCATACCACTCTCATATTCTTACATTCAAGACAAGCATTGGGATATTGGCTTTCTGCGATACTACCAGCATAAACAGATCCCCAACTTCCTCCTTGCTACACCAATGGTCATCTTGTGTCTGTGTGCAGTGAGGTATTACATCATGAATAACCTCGTCCACAGCCTTACGCTTGGATTGCTGTCATGCCGTAGCGACACGATCGAGTACAGGAAAAAGACCGACTCGGCCGATGCAGGCAAAGCGGGCTTTCTCTGCAGCGGGACGTACGTGTATGTCATACACATGGCGGCTCTCCTGGTATTTGGACTTCTATTTATGCATGTTCAGGTAGGTTTACTTTCTATTCATGATTATATTCCAGCAAGTTACTTCTTAGCATCTATGTTTATTGATGAATGCAGACCGTTATTTAAAAAAAACTAAATTACAAATAAATCCTCTCATGTAGAGATAGTTATTTCACAAATAATTATTGGGTACACATTTGAGTATTTTTGGCTCGTTAATTTTCTGTTTCTGCTATATCAAAACAGCAAGTTTAATTGAAACAAAATATAACCCAGCAGATAGTCACTAAATTTTCTACCTTGGTAAAATTGGTTTCCTTATAGTATTAAAGTTAGGTAAATAGGTGTGTGTATCACAGTTGAGGCTGCTGTTGCATCGTAATCCAGATTGAACATGTAAATTTTCTGCTCAATATATCTCACAGATGTACAGTCATATTCAAAATGGAACACCCGTCTCATCTGTTTTATCTGCATCAGAGTAACATTGTCCACATCTGAGAAGTGTCCACTCATCAGAGGGAGTCTTACATTTGAAATAATGTAGTTTGCATACCTTAAATAAACAGGCTTTGGCAAAAATCCTATCCTATCATTTGTCCACTTTTCGTAGAAGTGCTCACTCAAAGCGTCTCGGTATGTTCCTAGGTTGTCACCAGATTCATTGCGTCGTCCAGTCCAGTAATCTACTGGTACATTGCGACTGTCGGTGCTCCACACCACACCACACACGACAACATTCCAACAACGGTCCGTGGGGAAGACCAGGGCATCGACCAACCAGACCAGTGGGACAAACAACCCGGGGGGACTGGGAAGCCGGGAAGTGGTTATGACGATATGCAGATCTGGGATGGTTCCTCCTGGACTGTCACGTTGATCTCTGTGTATTTCCCATTGTATTTCTTTGTCGGTGTCGCAGCATTTTCAAACTTCCTGCCTTGGACGTGAATCATGGACAAAGTAAATATGAAGGATAAATAATTATTGGATAATCCATGCATGTTGTCTGACATGATCACACACAAGATAATTCACACATGCGTGATATGATCACATACAAGGGATAATCTATGCATGTTGTGTGATATGATCACACACAAGATATAAGCTATGCATGTTGTGTGACATGATCTCATATGATAACGCACAAGAAATAATTTACCTTTTTATGGTAATCTATCCACCACGATGTGTAATTTATTTGTTTATCAACCTCTTTGATCTCAAATAGTTATATTGTTTTTAATTTAAAGGTGTATTAAATATTCTCTCCGAGGTATATTCTTTAAAGGTCCCTCCTCAATTTTTTTATCACATTTCAAATTCAAACCTACCTAGCATCCACTACAACATGTTAGCTCATTTGTGCAAATTTTTTATGTAGTTTTTTGTGTTCATCAAACTATTAAATAATTTAATCCTTAATGCTGAAAACTAAAAAAATTTGCCCTTGGTGAAATTTCATAAATTTATGTGATCGGCGAGAGGACGGAAGTCACGTCCATGATCAGCCTTGACCTCATAAAGATTTTACCAATTTGGATATCCACTATCTTGAGCCTTACCAGATCTAACGACTCATGTCAATTCTTAAGATGATTTGAACAAAAATATGCACTTTTTATTAAACCGACTGCAGATATTACTTAAATTCAGACACTACACATTAGGACATCAATGAACTAGAATGGCTAAATCAATCGAGGATGGAGTTTAAAAACAAAACAAGTCATGGTTTTGGGTCTATGCACCTAAGAGATAATAAAAACCTTGTGCAACTAAAGTCAAGACTATCGCATGGTTTACTCAGAATGTGTTCTAAAAGCGAGAGATTCTGGTCATTTCTGTCTTGTGACATTAAGCCGTCGGTATACACAAAACCAACACAAGGACTATTATAGTAAAAATATGTTACTGTCGCGCCTCATTACCGAATTGAGTTTGGATGCAAACAGCATGGGCATATACTACTGGAAAATATAGGAATAAGTGTATCAACTCAAAACCATGACTTTTGTTTCCCTTTGAGGTCATTTGTGTTATCATTGTGAAGAGAGTATACTGGTGTCCAAATATGAATGAATGGTGTTGATGACATAAGCATTGTTTTGTAATAAAAACTACTTGTACTCACTGATTCAATGGGGTTATCAAGTTATCAGAAGATAATGGAGACAGATATAGTTAATATTCTACTTATTTACAGTAACCTTTCTGGGCCAATAACTATTTAGACCACTCAGCCAATCACACTACAAATGGCCAGGCTATCCCTATCCTCGATCCTTGTTATTGAAGACTGTAGAAAACTGCAATATTATATTTACACACTTCACATAGTGATCAGAAAAGTCAAAGGTGGTTGATATGTGGTCGATACAAAATTTTTTAAATTTGTTACCCATTTTATGCACAATTATGACCACTGTACAGCTTGTGATAAAAATTTCATATGTTACAATGGATTCATGAGCATGGTGAAATGCAATTTGAAAACACTAATAAAATTGACTTTGTTTTATGATATATTTTCTTAGTGAAACAGGTTCCCAGTTGACATGTTTCAGGATTGTTTAAAAATCATACTTTAAAGCCTATTAGTAGTAAATAAATACACATCTCGGTCTTCATGACCCAAGCATATATCAATCATATTTGCCCTATATCAATCATACTATATGTACCAAAAGTTGTAAAGAACATTCATTAGAAGTGCCATTCAATCAATACGTTGATATTAGGAGTAGGCTTAATCAATGATCTTGCTATGCTAAAATATTAGGTTCAACAAGACATGATGAATTTTATTGCTATAGCAATATGTACATCAACACTAGAAAATTTCACAAAAATGTGCACTTTGCATAGCATTTTAGATAAAATTTATTTCAAATGATGCACTCCCCAATACCACAACAAAACTCGGAGCTCTGTCGTGACGTCTACAGCAATAGTGTATTTACATAAAATTATATAAAACTAAAGATGCGTATTGTAGTAGAAACGAGGATAGAGGTGACCAGTCATCACACCGATAACTCTGCACGGACACATGACACTGGCAACCGCACCCACTCGTACAACAACCAAACTGTGCTTCGGATCGAGGCAAAAAGCCCTACTACCACCAAGTATGTAAAAATTCCTGAAAGAATCAAAATACACATTGCGTGCATCAGCAATTCACGAGTGCAGTATTTCTACAAAAATATAGACAAAACATGACGGTATCTTGCATTGCCCAGTAACAGGGTGCACACACAGAAGCTATTTTACAGAAGAAACATGCTTGGCATGTCGCCAATGCAGTGGACTGACCACTCGTTTGGAAATACTGACTGCATTTGGCAATATTAAAATAAGTTGAGAATAAAATTTTTGTATCGTAATATATATATATATGCAGATACATGTGCGTGACATAACTCCTGGGCTATTGTTCTGCTCATATTTTCCACACTGTGTCAAAACACAACCTGTGTAGCATTGTGCATCAATATACATGCTGAACACAATGGACAATGTTACTGTTGTATTCTGTGTTTAGGAGGAGGCTGTTTCAAAGCTGCACATGTATCATTTGCCAGGATCTTGAAACACCCATACAAAAACCCACTATAAATGAGCAGATAAAATCCATGTTAAATACATTCTACAACATAATTATTTCTACACTGACATACATGCAGGAAGCTGCTGGCCATTGGTCACCGTTAGTGCATTCAAGCCTATTTGTAGTTGCCGCCAGGCTAGATACAGCCGCCTGTGGAAATATGTTGCTGCATGTTCTACATTTGGCAGTTGGGAGTCGGAATGGTGCCATGGAAGACCACCGTGGTCTGTCCCCACTTCCACATTTGTCTGTCACAATCTCGCACATCAGATACAAACGTCCAATCTATGGGACTGCAGTCACGCACAGCAAGCATTGATTATCATACATCGGTGAAACGGCAACCCAAGTTTTACGCAGCAACTGACCGTGAATGCCACCAATGTGTACAAGACACCAACACGACATGCCTCGCATCACAGTCGCACACGAAACGGCATACGGATGTGAGTAATATCACAGCAACATTAAGCTACAAGACACCTGTCCTGGCATCATCTCTGGTCTGTATCCATTTCTGCGTTATTCCAGCCACACAAGTCTGCGTGATCTCAAGCCGTGCCTTCACCATTCACTTGCCGGAACAGGTATGCACCGAGAAGCCACTCTCCCTCAAATCGTCACATCACAGTCCAGAAGTAAATCCAACACAGTGGCGTCATATTTTTATGACGTAGTAGCTGGTGCGGCGGACTTGACGCGTCCCGAGCCTGACTTAGTGCTGGTAAGACGCTCCACCATAGTGCGTGCGTAGCGCAGGCGACTGGCGAGCTCCTTCGAGCAGCCCAACTTCTCGATGAGTTTGAGGCGGTACGTACGGAAGTCACGCTTCTCATCGATGTACGTGACAGCACCCATCAGTGGGCAGACTATGATCTTTGTGTGGTCCTGGAAGAAGTTGATCTGAAACAGCAGCGGTGCAATTATTGTAATTTCTTTCACATCTCAACACAACATGAGGTCAGATCCACAGGAGATTCCAACCATAAAAAAAAAAACATTGACATATAAAAGGGTAACCATCAAAATCATTGGTTATTTCAGCAAACATAAAATGATCATTAGACTTGACCAGCTTTGAATGTGTAATCCTGCACATTTCTACAGATCAGTTTCATTAAACCATGCAAAATCATTTCTATACCCTTTCGTAGATGTGCATAATTATTTCCCGATATAAATAGGTTTTTGCTTCAGAAAATAAAGTCAAGCAATATTTTTATTTAGATAAACAAATAATTTTCTGCAAGTGATGCCTTTGGGCTCCATAATTGCAGTGTTCTGGACATCCGCACAGTATCAACTGATGTTGTTAATTCAAACTGTCTATGATTCGAGGATGCAATGGAGCTAGCCTCACCTGCAGTGTCCCATTGCTGAGGTGCAGCACCATGGCGCTGCGAGTGCGGAACCATGTACGCAGGAACGGCAGTCGTGTCATCTCATCTCCATCTCGCGGAACAACATTCGCTCCAGCCTGCACACATAACACAACAGGTACAGGCTAAGATGCATAGTCTGATGGCCTTCATTGTAAAACCATGTTACATAGTATATACTTCACTTAATCATATTCTCTTGCGAGGTAGCAGAATTGATTGAGCCACGTCATGGACGCTTCTGCAATGGCTCGTGAGAGTCCACAGCAGTTTACACATTAACCCTGTGTGGGACCTTTTACTTCCCCTGGCATAGACACCAAATAGAAGGGACCAAAAGACACAGGCAAAGTGGGGTGAACGAAATTGCCTAAGTTTCAAAACGGCAGCAGGTGGTTTTGAACCTCGGTCCCCTCGACCGTAAGGCCGATGCTCTACCACCTAGACCTCCGCGCCCCACTATAGTATATACTATAACAAATTTATGACCATTATTGTTTATTTTTAATGTTTCACCCCAAATATCATGTGCACATTTCATGTTGAATGGCATGGTCACTATTTATAAACAGACAATGGTCAAATTATGTAAAAAAAATTGTGGTTTATTAAAACCCATTTGTATGGTGAAGATGTTAGAAAATACTTAATATGCATACCATATAACACAGTGTATACCATATAAACAGACAATGGATACCATATAACACAGTGTATACCATATAACATGATCTTATGATAAAAATGATGAGGTACGTTCTGCTCCATCATAGCCATGTCATCCATAATTTGACAAGCCAAAGAAAAGCAACCACAGATCTGTTAACATTGCACGAGATAGCTCTGACTGATGGCAGCACTATACCTTGAGCAGATGTTCACTCATGTAGTTGCGGAAGTATTTGAGCAGAGTGATCTTCTTGGTGAGAGTTTCGGGGAAGATTTTCAACGAGTGAAAGTGTTCTGAGCCGTCCCGCTCTATGTACTGGATGTTACTGAAAGGCAAACAGAAATCTTATATATAATTGTTCTAGAGTATGTATGTTATAATATGCTATGCATCTTGGGTGCCAAATTTTCAGGGACCCCACGGTCAGGTGGTCAGTTTTTGTAGATCGTGAGTCCACGACAGGGTATTTCCATTTCCCAGTGTGATATCTTACTTCCCCTGGCATAGACATCAAGTAGAAGGGACAGAGCCTTTAGTTTCTCTTCCAAAAGACACAAGCAAGTAGGGTGAATGACATTGGCAACGGTTTCTCTGGATTGATAGTCCGACACTGAACTCCATCTCCATGATCCAGTGTCACTGATAACAGCACTTACAATTAGAAAGGTATATTTCCAGTTAAATTTGGCTTTCCATTTACTGCATTGGTAAGGCATGTACAGTGCCTGCAATTGTTTGGATTTGTATTTATATTTATTTATATGTAACCCCAAAACATGCCAACCTAAGAATATATTTCCTGCCCAAAAATAATGGGTTTTTTTCATGTACCTGTCATCAACACATTACAAAACCACCAAAGAAATGTGTACGTACTCTCCATTGCGTGTCAGCAGCAGTCGCGTTGTGTCATTGAAGAGGACGCCAACACTGTTGTCACACAGCTGGTAGCCAAGACCGTACTTGTCCGAGTAGTCGACCCACTTACTCACCCAGTAGACGGGCATGCTGGCTGGGTCCTCTATGTCATCTGAACACAACCCCAATCAATAATAATCAAACCAAAACTATTGGTGCTTCTTTTTCATGGAAAATACATATACCTAATAAATACGTCTAATACTGCATGAACTACCGAGATCCTTAAACCGGATGTTTCTTGGAAAAGTATTACTCAGGCTTCGATTTTCACAGAAGTCTGTGACTCCTTGTTTCACCTACGGACTCCTTATATGTCCCTTGGTAGGAGTCCATGTGACTCCCTAGTTTTAAAAGACGATAAAAAGTGGCCGATTTCAACGATTCATCAACGTGTGTATGCAGCCATTTTGAATCGGCTTCGGTCTGTAACGATTAGTCATACTTGCTTATGTCCGCTCGAAAATACTCATGAGCACGATGCACCATGCTGCTTTCGGATCCAACATGGGCGCCCTTCTTGGGTGATGGGTTACACGGAAGTGTTCGCTTGTGGTTGATCAACTTTTTTTAATAAATCGCTAGCCCGGGCCTGCGCAGGAGGCATATGCTCATGGGAAATCGAAGCGCCATACATAATATGTAGTCTACATCGTAGATGAACGAGACGATTCAATAAAATAAAGCATTATTTGGACTGAATTTCGTTTGTTGAAAAAGTGTGGACTTCCACATTTTTCTGCAGACTCCCAAATATGAGTAGAGTGGGAGTCTGGAAAATCAATGCATGTGACTAATATATTACTGTCCACAGCAAAATTCATGCAAAACATGCCTACACTCTGATATGAAATCGAACTTAATTTTACACACTATTACGTTCACCCAATGTTACGTTCAAGAAATGTGTGAACGTAATAGTTGTCAAGAAAACAGTCACACCTCACAAAACACCTGATGTACGTTTGGCATGGTACGTACCATCTGACGTGACAGGCCGCTCTGAAGGCCGCGCATCATTCACTGTGGTAAGCTGGGCATATATGTCAGATAGGTAGTAGTCGGTCGGTTCACTACCTTTAACACACAGGAACATAGCAGTTAGTACAACTCTAGGTAATCACCATAATGCACAAGTATAAACACTAAACATTCATGCGTAAAAGTCAAGACTACAGACATTGGCGATATATCAGTGCTCAGTCAAACCATAAATTATACTGGAGAGGAGCAAGGGTGTGCCATTGCTCCAACATGTGACAGAGTTAATACACGCACACCACCTCATTCATTCTGCCCCACTAAAATTGTTCATGGCACTTCACATCTTAAAATACTACTAGTAATAGGAATTATTTTAAATAAATATTGCACAATAAAATAGTGTTGTTAATAAAGAAATAACTAAATAAATATATTAAAATGCTGCTAGTAATAAGAATTATAAAATAAATATAAACACAATAATTATATAGCAATACAATACTAGTAAATAAATAAATGTGTATTTATGATAATAAATAATTTAGTAAAATATTTTTATATTTTAAATGAAAAAATGTATTGGTAAAATAATCTTAATCATGAATAAGATTACTGGAATAGTCATAATTATATTGTAATGAGTAGAGGACAATGTTCAATATACATGCTAATATGTGATATGAAAGAAATGTGTCTAGTCGACATTTGAAGCTAGCAAAAGTGTCACTACAGCTCAACTATCAAAGACTTTACAAAATGAAAACAATCATGACCAATGAGTGATTGATGGTGTTAGAGGACGAGTGCTACTCACTGTCAGTTCTCTTCATGTCTGGTCGTGCAGCCGCCACATCAGGCTTGTCTAATGGGTCTTTCTTCACGGCTGACGGCATCCGGGATGACGTCATCTCTGTGGACACAAGTGTATAATTACTACCCACCATTATAACAACCTCATTGTTGGTCTAGGCACGTGACATGTTTTATTCCATTACGTACATCCGACATTCTTTTTTTTTTTACAGAAATTTTACAAAACAAAAAATTTTTTTTTTTGATTTACACACAAATTTTCATGATGGTTCACTCAAACTGTGGGTCTTGCTACAAAGTTACTGATAATTGCTCTTGCAAAGTTTCAAAAATTATCAAAAGAGAGCCAAACAAACCAAACGTAATCCAGAGAATTAATTAAAAAACTTCTGGCGAGGGAAGGTGTGCAGTAAGTCCGCACTTGGTGTGCCAGACATACAATACAATAAAATACTTTTATTGGGCTAAAATTGTCTGGAAACCCAAACCAGCACATCAAAACACAACACTAATAGGAAGTGAGTTCCACAAGACCTACCATTGAGTTCAAGCAGTGGCTTTCTGGACGTATCCGCCTGCTTGAGCATGTCGAAGCGTGGCGCCATCGTGAGGCAACTGGTGGGTAGACCCGCTGGCAGGAAGCCTGCAAACAACACAAATTACTGAAGTCACATCTCAAAAAATACAATGACACAAAATTGTACCATGTAATTTTTTGGTTTCACAAATAAAATTCATATCGATGTTTCATAAATTCATTGCTTTAATTGGCTGTTCTGCCACTTATATGAGATGAATTACAAACTAAGATAAGGTTTACATAATATAATTCATAAATGGGCACAGGTAAAAATGTTGTGGAATGATACGATGAAACTGGACATACCATATTTGACATATTATGCATAGATGCCCTAATAAGTATACACCCCTTTTTTAACCAGCAGGATCCATAATTATTGTAATTGGACTAGTGTGGAACAACTGAGAAATGGCATTCAACAGTTGGCACTACTTTTCAGTTGTTTACACTAGTCACCAAATGACACAATTAGTGTTAAGAAAAAAAAATTGCTGATAAGAACAGATTCCTCCGACATTTTTTATGGCCCAATTTTTTTCTCGAGCATACTGTACACTTGTTAGGTCGAATATGGTAATAAGACAATTAGCCGTGATACCGCTAAATGTCGCTTACCTACATTTTAAACAGGGAATAACGTACAATATCAGGTCAACTCCTTCATGGAAAACATGTCAGACGAAAATTTAAATGACAAAATACAATTTACATTTGAATTTGTCAGTAAATATTTCACCAAATGCCACATACATAAAGTAAAATAAAGTTATAAATAGAGCATGATCATTTTGTTTCACCTGTAAGGGGAGATATGACAGCTGGATAGGATTTTTTTATTTGCAACTTTAGTGCAATTTTTTTATGCCCAAACTGTAGAGTGGGTTTTTCTGAGTAAAACATATACTGAATTTTTTTATGCCAGACCCCCCGTTTCCATGGCAGCAAACAAAATGGCTGTCCTATGAAGGAATCATAGCCCCTATGCCTGCAATTTTCTGATGCTGACAAGAAGATTGTTCAGATGTGGTCAGGAACTTATTCAGTTGAACTGAGTCCAAGTGACTGACCTGACGTGAGGAAGTCGTGTTCGAGGATCTGCGTCATGTTGGGTCGTGATGCGGGCGTCGCCTGCAGCAGTCGCTTGATGAGACAGCGGGCAGAGGGCGACACTCGGGACGACGGAATGTGGTACTCGTTCATCTTGATGCGAGTGTAGGTGTCCTTGAGACAGGATGTCTCAAACGGTGGCTTGCCGACCAGCAGCGTGTAGCTGTGACAGAAAGAATCAGGTGAGGCCTGGAGACTAGTGATGGATGTCTTTGATCCTACACCTGACTACACAAACTATATCAGTTACTAGACTAGATATGTCAACAAAGCAAGCAGAAGCTTTTCAGAAGACACTATTAAAATTATACACTAAGTACTGCTCAGATGTAAAATACAGCATTTACTGAAGTTAGTGCAGTGAAACTTAACTAATGTGGACTGGGTTTATACAATTTGCTCTTCTGGACATGCCCACTCCACACGGAAGGAAGTGTGCGTGCCATGATGTGTCGAATGCCTTGTCTTGTTGCCTTAAAATTTGGTGACTTACATGGTTTTGGAAGCTTCAAGGATTTTCAACTGAAGATATAATTTACCGTATGGAATGCCGGTTTCAAAACCACATAAAGAAACAGGTACACTGCTAGATAGCAATACAGTACACAGCACTACCTGGCACATTTTTTTTAAAGAAGGGAACATAAATGGAGAAGGGAACATAAATGCATTTTGAAAACAGTGCAATTAGTTAAACATCACACATACAAGATGCCAGACTTGAGTAGTCATATTTCAGCTTACACAATGCAGCCGAGTGACCAGGAGTCGACTTCAAAGCTGTGTCCCTTCTTCGCCAGCACCTCTGGTGCAATGTAGTTGGGCGTGCCACACATCGTCCTGCAGAGAACACATCCCATCAAACCAATGCATCCTTCGCCCCATGTGTATAAACACAAACATACACAGACACCACCAGACATGTTATTTTTCACCAACCATTGTATGATTACCACACTGTGTGTGCAAGTATGAAAACATGCTGCGTATTATCTAAAATACCAACGTAACTTATGCTTATGCAGTAAATGGAACATCTTGATTTGAGGCACAGCATATTGAACTCAAATGGTCGACTTGCTGAAGTTTATTTTAAGTCCGTCACTTACATGATCTATAAAGAACCTTCCATGCAGTCCAGACCAATCAACACAAGACAATGTGGTCACATGATTAGAGAAAGACACAGACCTCTTCCTTTCGCCGTTGAAGGATACACGTGTGGCGAGACCAAAGTCCCCAATTTTTATCTCCATGTCGTCGTTGAGGAAGAGATTCCCGAGCTTCAAGTCTCGGTGGATAATGTTGTTCTTGTGCAAGTAGTCGCACGCCAGCACCACCTGGCGGACAAAGTAGCGACACTCGGGCTCGGTGATGGCTCGTCGCCGTTTGTGTAACTCCATCAGCGACTGCAGAAAAAAACGTTCAAATCATCAATCAGAAAGAAAAGAGCATCCGTACATGTGAAGAAAATCCTCATAGGACACATCGCCAGCATCAAATACTTAGTAGATCTTATTTCTCCCAAACATTATAAGGGCTGTTTCAGGTGCATTTTTTTCTAAGGGGGTCTGCATTATAATTTGAATTTACGCTCCCCCTGGTCAAGGCACCCCATTCACTGTAATTGTGTTCAGCTATACCTACCCACATGCATGGTTATTCGAAAAATAAATTACATACATATAGGTAAGACAGTGTCATTGATAACTTTAAGGGAGATTTTTTTTAAACATAAATGAATTATGTTAATGAATTTGGGAAAACTTGAATGACGGCTTAAAGTGGCAGTGTATTTTTTACCCTAACCATTCACCTATTGTAAATCCAAACCTTGTAAAGTTGCCTACATGTAAGAAATATTCATATATTAATAGATACTTGTATCACGTTGGAATTTGACGATTTTCACAGGCGTTTTATGTATTATTGACAAAACATAATGGCCATTTCTAATATTGACATGTCCACTTAATTTACCGCCACAATGGCCCTGGAATCTGTATATGTAACGTGTTGTTGTCTACGATATCAAGTTACACCAGCCATCTGACAAACATGTGGCAGGGCGTGTTTACAATCATTTTGACTGGCCTGTTACGGGGTCACCAGTTCGGGGTCATAGGCTCAAAGGCACAATAAACTATGTTAGCACTGATATTTGCTTGTTTAAAGACATGATTTAGGTAGAAATAATACTGATATGTACTGGAACCAAAGTAACCAGACGGTATGTTCCGCGTTCACAACGAACCAATATAGTTGGTTTGAAGCTCAACACATGTGTTCGCTACTATGGAAACATTGTCAGCGTTTCTAAGTCAGGGGATTTCCAAAAGGATTGCCGAAATATGATGTTAGTGCCAGGTGATTATTTCTGGTGTCCACGTTCAGTTCAATATTACCTAGCATGTTATGAAGATAAAATCAACTAACACGTTAGCCGCCCCAGCCACCTTAATAGTTATTCATCTACCAAATTTTTTTTACTCTGCTACTGTGCACCGACCACATACATGCCAATTAGATTTGTCACCAGGCTTACATCATAATTACAATGGGGGCATTCCAATCAAGAATTTACATGACCGTCTTCGATTTTGATGAAACTTGGTGTGTTCTTTTGCGTTCATGAATCCATGTTACCAACCAAATTTCAGCTCAATCTGACATTCCTTTCCAGAGATAGAGGTCATCAAAGTTTGACCCGACCTTGACTACCTCACGACCTTCCACGTGTTATAACTTCTCTCCTAGGTAACCTACAGATGTGATGTTGGTGTCATTTTAAAGCTCTAATAAATGTATATGTGTAAACAAAACACACACAAAAATGTGATAAACATGTTTTTTTTTAATATTTGACCTTTGACATGACCAAGCAAAAATCATCAAATGATTTTTTTATATGTCGAAGCATATATATTTGGCAATAATCATTGAAAGTTTGATCGTGTGCATTTCAATACTTTAGGAGTTATAAAATAAAATTTTAAATGCAACATCGTTTTATAGCGTACAAAGATAGACACTTGTGTCTTTGTATGCTATAAAACACTAAATGAGAATTTTTTTTTTAAACTTTGACTTGACCTTGCAAAAGTCATGTAACCTCAGATTTTCGTGAAATTTGTATATATTGTAGCACACATACCTGGCAATTGACAATTTGAACATGCCCATTCCAGTACTTTGAAAGCAATTCCCTTTTTAGTGACGGTGTTCAAGACCACAAATTGATAATTTTTCTGGATTATTAACAATTTATTATCTTTTCACACACATAATGAACATGTGGTTTCACTGTTCTATTGTTGAAGCCATTCCTCCAGTGCATTAGACATTTGTGCCTTGTCCTCTTTCTTCAAGGTTCCTCCAGTTGCTGTGGTAGGGTGAGCAGTGGTTAGGATGTCCCCCATGCCTACCACCAGGTTATCAAGTCGCTCAGGGTAAGTGAATGACTGGGCTGGTCCACGAGGATTGAAAACATTAATAGCCACCTCTCTTTCTCTCTGATCCAGGGAGGTGACCATTCCAAGCCACCATCACACTGAACTGTGACGTAACCCTTCACCTCTTCAAAACTGATGACTATGTTCTTCAGCTGTCACGGTTTCTTGTCGGGTTTGTGTACTTGTCGAGAATTTACTCACTTTTACTTTGAACAATGAAACATGACGGAAGCAATGCAACTGTCCGATCTCTGGCACTGTCTGCACCTTTGCAAAGCGGCTCTCAAGCAGTTTCCCTCAGCTTCCCAGTCTCCGACAGTATTAAATTTTTTTTTTAAATAAAAAAAATCTGAGGTAACATGATTTTTTCTAGGTCAGGTCCAAGATTTAAAAAAAAACACCATGTTTTTAACATTCTGGTTTGTGTTTTATTGTCTACACAGATAAACATTTATCAGAGCTTTAAAATGACACAAACATCACATCATCACCTAGGACAGGATTTATAACACCTGGAAGGTCGTTAGGCAGTCAAGGTCGGGTCAAACTTTGATGACCTCTATCTCTGTAAAGGAAGGTCAAAATTTGGGTGGGAACATTGATTCATGAACATGAACTAACACACCAAATTTCATCAAAATTTAAAGTGGTCATGTAAATTTCACTGTTTTTTATTGATTTGGCATGGAATGCCCCAATGATGACTCCACAATAAAATATGTAGCTGACGCCTGCCTTTCCCATGATGTTTTACCTGGAACAGTGCAGGTGCAGATTAGCAACTGCGAAAACAGGACATAACTGAAGAAATTTCCTGTTCAAGCCATCACATTTGGGCAATAGACTTACCCTGCGTCTACACAGCTCCAGCAGAATGTATACGTTGTCGTTATCCTCAAAGAAGCCATGGAATCCAACGATGTGCCGGTGATTGACTTTGCGGTGAATGTCAATCTCCTGGGACATCTGCAAAGTCAAACTCTGACATTGTCACAGTCATTAACAATAACACTGAACTGAGACAGCTTTGCTTCACACAAATGCTAAAACAGGTAACCCAGCAACTTAGATATAATATTACAACAACAGCAAGTCTGATATGTGAAAGTTGTACTTATAGGAAACTAGTAATAACATTTAAAAACCCCAAAACAATAAAAACAGACAAGCTTTTATACATGTAGAACTGTGACAAACTTGACATGCAAAATACCATGCATAGATAAATTAATGAATCATGACAGGAGAAAATGCGCTGCTGCCTTTTTGGCTGGCATCATCAACAGATCAGCTAACCTTGTCCCTCTGGTGTGGTTTTGTCAGCAGAGACTTGGACACAATCTTGCCCGCAAAGATCTCCTTCGTCTCGATGTCTGTCAACTCGTAGCATCTTGCAAAGCCGCCCTACATTGACAAACATCAAATGTGATAGTTACTGTGATTATGCATGACTTAATTCTAAAAAATAAAAAAAATTGCTTGTGATAACTTAATGAACATACATTCTCCTGATTTACTCGGGATTCTGTGTGATAGTATCAAGACAGTATTAAAATACTAGGTGGTCATCATTTCACCATACTTTTTTATGTGTAATTATTTACTGCAAATTATATTTTTTCTGCAACCTACAATAATTTGAACAAATTTGGAATCCCAAATTTTAAAGCCTGCCTGCACATCCTTCATTGTATCTTTCACATATCGGTTGGAAATTTGATTGTGCTAATCAACTGATTTTCGAAATACATTATATAGGTACGTGACAAACTCCGCCACCCTGCGGCGGCCGCTTCGGCCGCGAGAACTGTTTCGCCGCAGAGCGCTTCGGGGAAAGGGGTCGACCCCTTTTCTGTAGCGTCATCGGTCTATTTGAGGGATTCCCAAGCAACAACCATACTGATGACATAGTTCACATGTTCCCCTGCTACCTCGTTTTCGAATGGTTGATATCGGAGGGAAACTTTGAAAGTTGTGACATTTTGAAATCATGCGTCATTTTCAGCGTCAATATTCTTCTTGAAGGTAAGGATATGAAACTTTTTAAACTTTATACACATGTTTAATGTATATTTATGTATATATTGGCCAAGTTTGGGAGAAATCTATGGCAGAGAAGTATTTGTTTTAGCCGCGGTAAAACCGATGTTCGCTCCGAGAAATGTCGATGTTGACAAATTCGAACGATCACCCACTGTTTTATTTTACCATCAAAACCATGTTTAATTGTGCAATTAAGGCATCCAGTATTAATGTTATATTATTTTAGCCAGTTATGGATTGTTGGTAACTCATGCAATAATATGGATTAGTGGATGATTGACGATTTCTGATCGTTCTCAATCGTTGTTGTCGCCAGCCCGGTGATCACGTGACCTGTTTTAGGCGTCCTCATTAGCTATTCAGCAAGTGCTTACAAACAAAGACATGTGCATTTAAGCTTGTTTGCTGTTAGATCTATAGAGGTTTCAATGAATTCTGCTACATCAGTTATTTTTACTTAATGTTTGACTGTAACTTAGTGTGAGTATTTAGTATTTGGTTATTTTACTTGATAGTGATTGTTTATTTGATGCAATTAGATAATTTGATTGAGCAGTCCTCATTGACATTGCTTCTGTTGGCTGTTCAGCCTATTTGGACTTTGGAGCTAACACAAAAGGTGATTCAACACAAAAAGAAGCCATTGTTACTCTAAATTGTAATTGAAACTACTTGTAGGTCTTTTATGTGATTGTGGTTTATGTGATGAATACTTAATACACAAGCAGTTAGAGTTAGGTTATTTGAGTGGTGGGTCTGATTATATATTAGAACACATCATATGCTCACTTAAGTATAATATATTGCATCTTGTTTTAGTATCTATAATCTGGATACTATTGCATACTAATTAATACATAGTATACATTTTAATTTCAGAAGATGCCTCCAAAAAAGAAACGGAAGGTTCCTGCTGCCAAAGTTGGACTTGCTACGCAGCATTTAACAGACAACTTCGCTACCTTGCCCTGTGCTGATGAAGACATCCTGAATGGTCACGTGTTGTTTGTGTACACTGAACATGACTGTGTGATTTCGCGTACACTCACAGCTTTGAATGATGTTGTTGATGACTGACAATGAATACATGTAGAACAATTGTCATTATGTCTAGTTTCTGTTGTTTTTTTACTGAAAATGTCATTGAAATTGTTCAAGTGTCTATGACTAACAATGAATACATGTAAAACAATTGTCATGTTTGCATGTCTGTATGCCTAATTAAGTCGGTTAATTAGTTATTCTTGAAATAATTAATTATGTGTAATTGTGACATACATTTTACATACTTAATTTTGCTATGTCCAGTTTCTCTACTCCTTAGTAGTATTTTATTGTATGTATATCATTGAAATATATTAATTATGAATGACATTTTAAAGAAATTTATGAATCCAATAAGTTGGTTAATTAGTGATTCGGGAAGTAATTAATGATGTGTGATTGGAGAAATACTATGGACAGACACATTACTTTCCCATAACCAGTTTGTATGTTATTTTGTGGTGTGATCTCATTGAACATTTCATTAAAATATATGATGTATGAATGAATTTATAAAAAAAATAATTTCATAAAATGATTCGTTTGAGTAATTAATTATTAATCTAAGAACTGAATTGGCATCACAATGTAATGAAAACTACATCATTATAAATAGTTGTCCATGGGAATTATACACTAAAATTTTTATCTTAATAATAAGAAAGTTATGACATTTTGAAGTGCAAAAACTTGATTACTGGTCACACGTTTGCCTATGTTTTACTGTAAAACAAAGGGACGAAATTTAGACATAATTTCCGACATTCAAATTGGCATAACTTTCTTAATATTCACCATATAACAAATATCTAAACACCATGTTAAAGCTGTTTCCAAGCTCTTTTCTGTGGTATCAGTTTTATTGAGATACAATGTATTCTAAAATAATTGTCACGTACCTACATTATACTGAATACCTGAAAAGCATCGATATGATAAAGACTTTTTATAGTAACTTATATTAATTGTTGCACTTCGTTAATTGTTTACAAACAAAAACATATTTCTGACCCAAGATCGTAATTTTTTACCAGATTTTAAATGTCACAACTTCAAACTGTTTGCATTTGGTTTAGAAAATAAGTAAACTTTTTTACACGCTGCATGTAAGTTTGAAATGTCGACATTTAACAGATTACACGATTATGATGATATAACTGATAGCAGCGTGTGCCTTTTATTTACGTTTTATTTACACAATTTGAACAAGTTCGAACGTGCACCGACGATCGAAGGCGAAGCAGGTCATACCTTGCCCAGGAATTTTCCTTTCCTGTACTTTTTCTTTGTGCCAGGATCAATCACAATTTCTGGTATTGGCTCCTTCCCCCGAGTATCCTCTTTTCGGCTCGTCATTTTCAAACACTCAGCAATTAATTGTGCTACTCAAGAAAACATGTAGTGACGGCAGCAAAGTGTATTATATTCTTCAAATTGTGTGCACTTCTCACGAAGACCCTTCTCTGAGCAAGCAATTTCAAATTTGCCCGTTTAACGCGAGGTTTGTGTAACGATCGACCCAATTGGCCAGCCGATATGTTAGTACAAATCCCATTGGTTAGAAATGCATTAAGGACACCTAGTGATCAGAATATAAACTACACCAGCATGTGTCTGAAATATTTCTGATAGCTTATAACAAATTTATTTCACTGATTTATTAGTAATTGCCTGTAACTTTTGTACTTGAAAACTATTCTTGTAATGTCACTGTAGTGCATAATGCATGGACTCTTCTTGTGGGTTTGGTGAAAACTTGTTAGGACAAGATTTGTTATTCCCGGGTATTTAAATGTTGACAGCGCCGTCTATTTCCGGTTTTTAACACGTGGGTCCAAACATGGCGCTGTTGGCAGAACCCAGACGTCGACAAAAATATTCAATAGATCCTCGTGGTCTAAATTGGTCCAAGGGTACGGTATGATGTGCACACTTGTGTGATTGGTAGACGAGAGGCTCGCGTTTCGTCATCAGGCTTTGTCTGTCTTTTGGAAGAGACGCTAAAATCAGTCGCGGTCACACTGTCACTGGCACAGCCCGCAGTTCGAGTCCCGGATGGTTCGGCCCACGCCGACGGATGGTTCGGTCCAGGCAGATGTATGGTTCGGCCCACTTCAATTAAAAAAGCGTCGCTATTGAATTCAGCGTCGGTCGATTCGACCCATGGCATTGGCCATGCTAATAGCGGAATTCTAAATGGCGAAATTCTAGGAATAGTCGTTTTGACCCACCACTGACCCTGCACTGATTCGAAAAAAAAAATTCTGATTGCGCACAAAACCATATGCACACGCTAATATAATAATAATTGTTTTTAAATCTTCATCTGTATATATGTTTATGTTTAATAAAAAACATTTAATTCTTAATGCATCTGTATGTTTTTCAAGATTCGAAAACGATAATAATTTAGCATATAATATTTCCCAGTTACAACACGCAAGTCGCAAAAAGTTAAGTCGAAAATAAATAAAGTCCACAGGCGGCCACTTTCCAATTAGAATACAATAATCGTTTCGGTCCACGTAGCCCGCTGGCACCGGTTACATTACAAACATGGTTGATACGGCCCATGCAAGCGAAAACACTTCACGGTTCACCTGTTGCGAAAACGGTTGGTTCGGCTTATGAGCCAAAAATCCGACACACCGCGGTTCGGGCCAAGGCACTGTCTGAGTGTCTGTGCCCATGACACTGTCAGACAAGCTGGTGTCACTGTCAGTAAAATAATTAGAGGCACAAAAAAACCTGTTGTGGGCTCACAAACTCTAGAGAAGGAAAATTCTGAATAAACCACTCCTATGTTGGCAATAGGCTTAGGCCTTAGCGTAGGCTTAGACATTCAAGGGTCCTGAGCAGAGCCAGAGGGGCTCTTTCTGTTTGTAGTTAGATATCATATAATGACATAACTATGACCCGGTCTATGAGACAAAAATGGTGGCTGCTGAAAAATTTTTGAGATTCTACGGCCAATTTGGAACGTTATTCAAATGCAGTAAACACATTTGAATAAGTATAAACATGTAGTTAAATTTTCATGTGACCTAACATGACCATATTACCTACGGGTAATGCACAAATACAAACAAATGACCTTCATGTCATAACGCATTTTACTGAAGAAGTTTGACATGAAGCCATTCGTTGAAGGCAATTGTACAGTTTATGATCTATTAACCCAAAAAATGGCAAGGTTATTCCGACTAACCTCTCATATTCAACTTATCTACCAACATTATGTCATGTGATAAAAAAATTACACTTCCATATAACAATAAAAATTTGTAAAACTAAATTTCCCTCAGGTATAACATGTCCCTCCCATGACCCATGAGCTTCTCATAAACAAGGCATTGCTACTGTAGCCTTTTTCAAAGGGCATTTCTCTTAATATTTTGTGTTGTGCAGATGAGGACAAGTTTGGTCATAAGATGTTGGAGAAGATGGGATGGACAAAGGGCAAGGGGCTTGGGGCGAATGAGAATGGCAACCCCGACCACATCACCGTGAAACACAAAGCCGACACTAGAGGTGAGTAGCAGACAATTGTAACTAAATTGATCATTGGTTATATTTAGAGAGCATGCAGTCTTAAAAGGGTCCTACATTTGATTTCACCAAACAACGCCCCAGGTTGTAACCAGGGCTGGGTCCAAATGCCAAAAAAATAAATCAATTACAATTACTTAAAAAAATTTGTTCAATTACAATTACACTTCTAACATTTCCAAATCAATTACAATTATGCTATTTCAATTACAGTTACATTTGTATTATGCAGAACCATTTGTTAATTATGTAGCGTGTGTGTTGCTGATTGTGTATACGAATAATACGATTGATAAACAAATATAACGGCAGTGTTGAAAAAAATCATGATTTTTTCGAAAAAATCTATTAAATCGGATTTTTTCGATTAAATCGGATTTTTGGGTTACTTGGCAGTGTTTTGAGGTTGCACCCTAGTTTGCCTACAGGAAATATTTATTCGTCCCAAAGACAACAAAACAAAGTATTCAACACAAAAACCATACAATATATTACATAAAACGAAGTAGTAAGAGTATAGAGTACGGTCTGAAAAATAAAAGATAATGTCATATAAGGGACGGGAGACTCCTACTAAGACTAAAAAATAATCGCTGTCGTAGGAGCCACCCTGTCGATTAATTTCACCCGTTTTTAAATTATAAAAAGAAAACATCCCTATAGATATGCATAATTACTGAGTGAACAAAATTAATATAGATATGTCTGTATATTACAAATGCCAATTATATTCGTACAATCGGATATACATAAAGTGATTTTAACCAAGTAGGAACGGAGACATAGTCAGTCATGTTGACATATATAACAATTTTGGATTGCACATTGTTCAATATATGTATTCAGATAATAAAGTTTGATATAATTTGAGAAACCATGTAAACTGTGAGTGGTGACCTTGTCTTTTAATAAATCAGGTGCATTATTTATAGTATGTGGCAAACTGTACCTGAGACTTCGTTTAGCAAACTCGTGGTGTACCCTGATCGTATGTATATTATATTGACCATGTGTATTAAAGTTGTGAACACTATTGTTTTGATTAAGTGGTAAGTTTTGCAGGTAGACAGGTAGTTTATTGTTTGAAAATTTATGATATAATTTTAGTTCCTGCAATTTTAAAATATGCTCTACTTTTAGTAAATTAAGACTTTTGAACAGTGGATCGGTATGAGCATTAAATTTACTTAAACATATAATTCGGACGGCTTTCTTTTGAAGTTTTTTTAGTCTCACATCTATAGCCCCAGGCCGTTAAGCCATAGTTTAGATGTGACAATATCAAAGTGTTATACAACATAATCTTTATATTAAGAGGTAACAATCGTTTAAGTTTATTTAGGATACCTATAATTCTGGAGCACCTATTTGAAATTTTGTTGATGTGGCTTTGCCAGTTTAATTGTTCATTAAAACTTATCTCTAGGAAATTGAACTCATCTACTCTATCGACATATGTATTATCTATTTTTATATTTAGTGGATTTATCATATTATTTCTTCTAGCCGTTTTGAAAATCATATATTTAGATTTATTTACATTTAAGGATAATTTGTTTAATTTAAGCCACTCGTTAATTTTTTCCAGTTCTGTGTTGATTATGAATTCTACATTTTAATTGTTGCTATATTGTGCGAAAGAATCTAGGGTACTTGAAAGTGTCGTGTCATCGGCGTACATAATAAAGTTTAATTTCTGACTAGATTGGGCAAAGTCATTTATGTAAATTATAAATAACAAAGGGCCTAGAATTGATCCTTGAGGTACGCCTGTGGAGATATTAAGCATATCTGATTGAGCGTCTTGAAATTCTACGTACTGTTTTCTATTTGCTAAATAGTTTTTGAATAGGTCTAAAGCTACTCCTTTTACGCCATAAAACTCTAGCTTATCGATTAATATTGAGTGATCCAAAGTGTCAAATGCTTTTGACAGGTCCAAGTAAATATTTATTGGTATTTCCTTATTATCCATACGTGTCAATATCCTATCAATTAATTCAAGTGCGGCAAATTCCGTAGAATGTTCCTTTCTAAATCCATACTGACTATCGTACATTAGTTTGTGTCTTTTTAAGAAAGAATCTAGCTGGTCGTAAATAATTGTTTCGATTACTTTTGAAATTGCAGGTAAGATTGATATTGGCCTGTAGTTGCAGAATAGGGTTTCTTCCCCTTTTTATAAATTGGTATTACTTTAGCAATTTTGAGTTTGTCACGGAAGATACCCGTTGTTAATATTTGGTTTGTGATTAAAGTTAAAGATTTTGTCAAAACAGGTTTAATTAACTTTAGAAGCCGTGAAGAAATGCAGTCAAATCCGCAACTTGCTTTTGTGTGCATATCATCTATTGTTTTAGATATTGTTTCTTCATTAATAAGTTGAAAATTAAATACATTGTTATAGTTTCCATTAAGATAGAATCTGAAAGTTTTATTTGTGGAATTTTGTATTTGGTTGGCTAAATTTGGGCCAATATTGGTAAAATATGAATTAAATGTGTTTGCAATTGCCGTTTTATATGCTATGGTATTTTCACAGAATCACAGAAAAGGCAGACCAATGACCAATTGGGGTATACCTTGATAACAGTTAATTGTGATGCATTTTGGCATCTTTGGAAACCCTTTGGAAGCCAGATGTGACGTGTCTGCTGGCAGATTGCAATTGCAAGCCAAGAAGGGACACCCATAGCACACTCTGAAGCATGTCATTTTGTTGATGTACTTGTTATATCTCAATATTCCTTTGATTGTATAAGCAGGTCATGCAGGTGTTTTAATTAAGATCTTGAATTTTTTTTTTTCAACAGTGTTTTTTCTGGTAGTTTGTTATAAAAATACTGTAATTGATTGTAATCGATGCAGTTACACAACATATTTCAATTACAGCAGAATTTAAAAGCCAACGTCAATTACAAATATATAATTTTACTATAATCAATTGCAGTTACATAATTGGACCCAGCCCTGGTTGTAATTCAACAAAAGGTGGAACGGACTGCATATCATTTAGCGATATTCTTCTTTAATCAAATAATGCAGTGTTTGAACAACATTTCTGTTATGTTATATGGAACTTGTCATGGGAAAAGGTCTTAAATTTGAAGGAAAAAAAATTAGTTATTTTATGAGTGACAATTTTCTTCAAAACAAATAGAGAGAAGTTTACTCTCAACATTTCAGTTGCCATCATTACTCATATATATATTTACCAAATTGATGAACATTTTCAAGAATATTTTTTTATTATTACAAGTCTTGGTCTTAAAATGGTCTTGATCATTAATTTAACTGGTCAATTTAATTGCTGATTGAAATGTACCACTGGGCTGTGGTTGTTTGTAAACTGTCCAGAATAATGCACTTCAGTAAAGGTATATACATAAGAAACACATGCACCCTCTATAGCTGGTCCATATTAAATAGCATGTCACTCTACATCAACAATAAAACATGTACAATTGTGTTTGATTAAGTTACATCTGTGCAGGTGTGGGATGTACAAAGAATCATGCCGACAACTGGCTGGCCCATCAGGATGACTTCAACTCTCTGCTCTCTGCTCTGAGTGCGGACCATCCACCAGACACATCAGACGATGCCCAGGCAGCGTCCGCGCCTGTCCAGAGCCTCGAGGAAAAGTCAAAGCAGCAGAAGAGTCGACTCCAGTGAGTGGCAACTTTACCATTTCTCTGATTGTTTGAAACATCTTTGCAACTTTTTTGCTAGAACTGGCTTTGCTTTGTTCCAGGGTTGGCATGGTTTTCCCACTCCTGTAAATACTGGGTGGTAAATACTCAGTAACTGGTAAATACCATTCTGGGAAAACCTGAAATAGTTGTAAAAACTGGGATAAATGGAAAAAAACTCTTAAAAGTATTATATTTGAAGCTGTATTGCAATAAAAGCTACTGTACATTCACCAGAATTAATGTATATATAAATCCTGGACAAACATAAAATTGTTTGACTGAAAACAGCAACAAACATTACATTCTAAAATATATTCAGTCGGCTGTTTACATGTACTGGCAATGTTGCTATATGCTCACATCTACATGTTGCAATATACTAACTTCAATTCTGAGAAATGGATAACTTCAGATATATGACCATTAAATAATAGATTAATTCTATTTTAGTACTAAAACACTGGAATAACAACACAAGGCATGAATTACATTTATCATCAAGCTTTATTGTACTAATTCCCACAGAAGAGTAAAATATTGCTAACTGATCATCTCCACATGTATGTAATTGCAGGTAAGTTTGTCAATTAAGCTTGAGCCTGATGTAGTTCTAACCGTTTAATGTTTAATGTGTGCATCTGTCACAGGTCCAGTGGGGACTTGGTGGCTCTATACAAGTCTAACTAACTAAGTACTACCATGAAGTGGTCTTTTATCCTATACAAGTGGATAATGTTAATATAATTTCTATTTGTAGCTACAAGAAATTCACAAAGAGCAAGGATCTGTCTAGATATGGCAATACGGACTTAGATTCGATCTTTGGCAAGAGAAAAAGTGTTTCGGCGCCAGTTACTCCACAAGTACAGTCCGAGGTAGATCTATGTTGTTCTGGGTTTATTAGCTGTAAGCATTGCATGATTATCATTATAAATTCCAATACAGAATCCATGTGAAAAAATAATTGTGCGACTCATGTAATAACCATTTGAATCATAATCCATGTGAAAAAGTAATTGTACGACTCATGTAGTCACCATTTGAATTATATAACATTGAAATGGTTCTTGCCATCTATGTATGAATGTAGATGTAGACAGCTGGGGTTTTACCGAGTCGTATAGGGTCTTAAATTGGATCTTGCATTTTTAAGGCCTTGAAAATTAAAATCAAAAGTTTTAAAGAAAGTTCTTCAAGAGGTCATGAATTTTATTTCGCCAAACTAGGACAAAGATTGAATATGCTTCTTTAATAAAAAAAATTACAGTTTGATTACCAGTAAATAAATGGGTTTATTTTTAATTGAATTTGTCATGGGAAAGGGTTTAATATTGGTCTTATAAAGGTTTTTAATATGATTAACCCAAAGCCGCAGAATCATGGACAATAAGGCTTTCTATTTGGCCGGCTTGTTTGACCAGAATGTGGCACAAGCCAACTCTCAATAAATTATTCAAATGCGCTTTCTTTTTCAGGCAAACTCTGACACAGAGGAACAGAAGGAAGACGCTGACTCAAGCCCAGAAGAGAGCAAGGACAAGTCAGGCAGTTTGTTTGGGGTTACCACTATCACCAACACGACCAGCATCACTGATTACTTTGCTCAAAAGATGGCTGCCCTGAAGGAGTCACGAATGAAGAAAGACAGTTCAGGTGGTCCAAATGTCCCGATGGAAGACGGCAATATGCCCGCAGCAGAAGAGGTCTTCACTGGCAGTGTTGACTGCTCAGCTGAACCTGTGAAGAAAAAGAAGAAATCCAAAAAAAGTAAAGATGTTATTTGCACAGAAATGGGCAGTCAAGACAGCATGGAAGTTGAAATAGAGTTAGAAGTTAGTAAGAAGTCAAAGAAATCAAAGATAAGGAAACCGTCTAAGGATGAAGAGAATGCTTCCACTTCCACAGAAATGGTCAGTCAAGATACCATGGATGTGGAAACACAGTTAGAATATAGAAAGAAGAGTAAGAAATCGAAGAAAAACAAACAGTGTCAAGATGAGGAGAATCTTTCCACAGAAATGCGCAGTCGAGATAGCACAGATGTAGAGACGCAGCTGGAAGTTAGTAAGAAGTCAAAAGAATCAAAGAAAAGAAAACGTGAAGAGACAGGATGTTGTAATGCTAGTTCACTTCCTGGAGGTGATACTACAAACAGAATGGACAATTGCAAGAAAGATAAGAAAAAGTCCAAGCGAAAGAACGAAACAAAATACAGTGGAGTTGATCTTGAAGAAAGTCAAACAGTACATCTGTGCGATGACCAACCAGCAGAGATTAAGAAAGCTGAAAGGAGTAAAAAAAGAAAGTGTGAAAAGACAGGCAATTGCACAGTTCTTGAGAGCATTACACATGATATGAAAGAGGTACACCAGATCAATGCTGGTGAAAATGAAAGCACAGAGAAATCTAAAAAGAAAAGACAATTGTGCAACGAAGGTAGCAGTGATTGTGCCAGTGTAGTTTCCCAAAGTAGTAGAAAGAAGCAAAGGAAGTCAGAAAACATGAACGCTTCTGTCATTTCAGCAGAATCAGTTTTGCCACATGGGAAAGCAGATCAAGCCAGTTCAAATCCGAATGGCTCACAAGAAGTAGAGATAGGGGTAAAGCAAAACACCACGCAGAATTCACAAAGGGCAACACGCAAAAAGAAAAGCAAGAGACAGAATGAAAAGAAGCGAAAGACAGCACTGGAGACGTTGGAGAAAAGTGGCAAGGGGCTTGGCTTTGTTGGCTCAAACCTGGATGACATTGGAGGCTATGGGGGAGGCTTTGTTGTCAAGTATCCATGGGCAGATAAGAAGTACTAAGTTAAATATACCACATGCCGGCATTGCCAGCCTGTTCTTGGCTTAGTCTTCCACTCTGTCCTCTTTTCTTATATTGTCCAGCTTTGCAAAATAATTTTTTTTTCCTGAGGTGTTATATAGCAAATCAACTAGACATGAACAGGCATATGGGTCACTATAATGTGTCCTGAATGTTGGTGGGGTGGGTTGTGATCGGGGTCTCGTAGGCCTAGGGGTCTCGATGCCCCACCAATGTGCGACAGTCTGCGTTGTTGCTGTGGCGCCACCTGACGATTAACATTTAGCTGATTTATAAAACCGCCGTGAATAATGTGACATATTTAAGTGTTTTTAGAAATCAAGATAATATATTTATTGATATTGCAAACATTGTAACGAACATAATTGTAATCATGAACCATACTTCAACCTGGTCGCTAATTTTTATTTTTAATAGTTATTAAATGTTATGGTAAATTGTTTATAAAAAGATATGAAATGTTTACCTGTGCGAATATTGTTGAAAACAACGATGAAATACAAACGTATTATTTGTGGGTGTGAAAATAAACATGCTATGAATTGTCTTTCCTCTGGAGGTTTTTAATCTGAATTGTTTCGGTCACTTCCGTGCTTCATGCGCAATTAAGGTCTACTTCATAATGATAGGTGCTTTCAATACAACAGTATACGGAGTATTTAGGAATAGAGTAACTTTATTGCAGCAGTTACAATAGCTAAATAATTATAGTGAATGTGTGGTAGGAGGAACAAGACCGCTACATCTTGGGTGTATGCGTTCTGGCGTAAAGTCCTGGGTTTTATTGGCCCAAGATATTCTGGAATCCACGTCTGCTTGATATTATTATAGATAAGCTGTGTGGTTGACAGATAAAGTTGGAGCCAGGGAGATTATGTGTTAATAAAATGGGCCCGGGAACCACCAGTGACGTCTAGGTGTGGGAAACGTAGGTCAGTTGAGTGTGGTTTTCTAGTGTGACGCAGAACGAGTCATGAAACTGTATGTGGCGTAAAGGCCCGTTCACACGATCGGGCGACACGTGGTTTGATGGTTTCTTCATCGTCCATCAAATGCGATAGCTGCACTCACGAGGATCTTTCTGGTGTCATTTTAGCAAATGTGGCTGAACAGTGGTCTTGGGGCATTATGCGACAAATCGATGCTTCCGCCTGCAAACAGTTGATTCTCCATCAGAGAAAACTACCGATATATCACCTTGCTGAGTTATGTTCTGAAGGTATTAGAGAGCATTTTGGATGGGAGGATAAGGAGGAGTTAACATAGTGTGAAATTGGAGAAGAGGAACACGGTTTCAGACAAGGAAGAGGTACGGTTGATTGGATGTTCAATATGTGACAATTGGTGGAAGAGAGATTTTGGAGGGACATGAGAATATGGCTCCGGGATTCATTGACGTGGAGAAAGCATATGACAGTTTCGCGATAAACTATGTCAACGTTGAGTTGGATGGGTGTCGCAGAGGCAGAGGTTAGAATGGTGGAAGGGATGTATGATGAAACAAAAGGTAGCAGTTAGTATGCAGACCAAGAATATCAGAAGAATTTAATGTGAACTTGGGTCGGACAGGGGAAAGTCCAAATGATTATTCATCGAAGTGGTGGAGGTAATTAGTAGAAAAATATATTCTCTGGAATGCAATACGCAGACGACAGTAGCGGACAGTGAAGTACACTTTCAAGAATGCTTGATAGAGTGGAAGGAGGTGCTTAGCAAAGTGGACTGAACATAAATCTGTGGAAGATCGACGGAGGTACTAGAACAGATCGGAACACTTTTGTATACGTGGGTGGAGCGGAGGCGGAAATTCGCAGCAGAATACAAGCTGGGGCGAATGCATGGTGGAAAATGAAATGGCAGATAGACATTATATCTCGGAAAAGCTCAAAGGAAAGGTGCTTATAGTTCGTGAGTCATACGTACCAGCCTACGTGTGCGACATGGGGACCATATCGATGACAGAAAACAACAAGAGAAAGTCCCAGTTTGCGAAAAACAACTGGGTGAAAAGAATTCACCTTCATCCGTGGACCGGGGCGGTCGTGTGTGGGAGGGCAATTTCCACAGTCTTCGTCAGCTTGTAGAAGAATTGCGGGAGTAAAGCGAGTAGACACAGAATAATTGGGGAGCTCAGAGAGAAGGTTGGCGAGACATAGATTTTTCAGGAAGTATGTATACGTGAGGAGTATGTTAATGTGGCCTTGACACACGTAACGAATGGAAGATGAACGGTTAACGAAGAGCTAGAGCGGATCGATGCTCTCACATTGGAGGGTAGAAGGAGTGGCATATTGATCATGTGCGATTTTTGTATATTAACATACTTTTTATACCTCAAAAGTGCTAACAGGTCTACGATTTACTCCGAGAAACTACGAAAGGTGAATGATACAGATAACATGTAATTTGTAATAGGAAGATGCGGGAACTCTATTCACGCGCAGCAAAAAATATTATTACCGGGATTTCACATAACGTACTGATGTTACGACCGGTGCAAGCCATTATGCCTACAGCAATTTAGTATCAGTGCCCAGAATCGCCTGTATCCACGAAATACAAAACGGGGATATATAGGCCTATTATTATCTAAAATCACTTACACGGGCGGAAGCCTGAAAATCCACACGCGCCCGTGAAATTGGCGTCAATTTTGCAAATGTGCCACCGCTGTGGATTTGGGTGCGCGTCGTAGAACTATAGGGCCTACTGCAGATCGAGGGCCAATGTGTACGTATGTCTTCTGCCTTGGGAAGGAGATTTCCTGTTTGGCTATATTTGTCATATATCTAGCTTTTACTTCTTGTTTCAAATAATATCCGTCTTTTTGAACCAATGCCTGCCTTTTTAAGCCACACATAATATTCTGATTTAAGGTTTTTCGTGTTGTCCCCTGTCAAAATGTTATATTTTTCATTTGGCTCGACATGAGGTTACATTTTCTATAAAAAGTGGCTACATAGTGGTACCCATGCAGGTACGTAGCATATTTTGACCCAATCCAATATGTATAACTAAGATGCCTCCCCATATAATACCATTGTATAAACTAATTAAGTCAGGCAGTCATTACGTACGCGACAAAATTATCTAGGAGCATCAAACGGGTATACCCATTCACATTAATCGAGCCAGGCTATGGCCTATGCATATTCACAGAATGGCCTTTTATGGGAATATCCCATATCTTGTGCCATCAATCCGGCAGTTTCGTGTTACTCGGTATTACATACGGCTTCTAAATCATATAAATAACACTTTATGTGGGTTTTTATATGTCGAACAGATATAATAGTGTATATGTCTTATGCATGGAAATAAAAAGTCGAAATTTACGTTAAAAGGTGACTCAGAGCGAGGGAATCCCGTCGACGCCCCCAGAAATGTGGGTCTTTCGAAACTGCTAGTACGAAAACGAGGCTCCTGTGCTGGCTCGATTTGGAAGCCCCTGGCTCTGGCGGCGACGTAAGCAGGATAAAATGTGCGAAGATCACTAATTGTTTAGTTGAATACCTGCTGAATATAACACTTGGACGACTACTGCGAACGTCAACATAAGGAGGATTGTTTCGGGAAATCCAAAAAGTGAACGATGCCTGTGTTTCACACGAAGACGATCGAAAGCATCTTGGAGCCGGTGGCCCAGCAAGTAAGTTTGGGAAAACACCCACTCGCGTCCGCTGCCTGTCATCAGAGCGGAGGCGGCCCCGGCTCGCCTTACTCCTTCGATCTGTTTGAGTGTTTGGAAACAGTCGCGAAAAGGTTAACGAACTCAGTATAACAGTTCAGCACCAGTTAAACACTCAAATAACATTCGAAAAGTATGACACTCAGTCATCCGAAACGCGACACAAGAAGATATATGTATAATTAGTATGATCATTCCTGACTAATCGGATGTAGCATTTATTTAGGAATGCACCTAGACCCTAGCCTAGGCGTAGTCCTAGTAAAATATCAGCGTTAGTGACACGACTAATGAATAGTGTCTGTCACTATATGTCTAATATGTGGCAACATGCTGGCACAGCATTACTACCAGTGGTGCCAGTGTAGCAATTGCTTGAAATGTTATGTAATCAATTGTTGATATTGTTTAGCTATCAATTAGCAAGCTATATTCTAACTGTAAACCGTGTAGGATATAAATCGATTCATAGCTTTAATATTTATAATAATATGACCGGATACACCAATATTCCACATAGCAAAGGGTTTGTCTGATCACCCTTCTCCACTCAGTGATTGACTAGGTGCAGTACCAGTTGAAATCAAAAACTTAGGAGGAGGGGGTCAACTATGTTTTGACAGGAGTGAAATAGGGTTACACCATAGACATAAATAGAACACCCATTAGTAAAATAAGACGGCTGAGCTCTTATCAGTTGACACATGATATATATAGCTATATATACCTAGTACCTTATTACATGCGCAATCTATCCATGCACCTTGTATATCAAAAATCATAACATGTATTAACTATAACAATAGCACCACTAAACATGATCGAAACTGAACTTTCTGAAGTGCTCTATACATGCATTAGCTAATGACTGCAAGTGATCAAAATCTTATTCAGCCCTGTTGGACATTCTTCTCTAAGGTCCCAAAAATATTCTTTTCCCATCTTCCAACACATTCCCCAGCTGCTTCATAACAGCCATTTCCACCTGCTGATCAAGATCTTTCTCAAATGTTATCTGGCCAACTTGCCCAAGGACACGCCTCATGTAAAGAAATGTGCTTTCTCATTTAAGCTGTCAATTGTTTTAGTAGGCAACCTTTCACATGGTTTGTCAAACACATGCATAGAATGCAATGCATGTTGCAATGTGTACAGAATGAGTTTAACAAGATTTAACAAGATTTGCCATCCAAGCCAAAGACCCAGATGGCAAGTGGACAAGGAAGCCATTTGCTTATCGAGAGTCCAACAATGTTCATCTACTTACAACCCGCCCTCCTACAGTTACATGATATTGGTTCATACAACGATGAAAAGGCAAATAACGACCAAAAAATAGGAGAGCCTCATTAAATGCAGATGACTTAATAAAGAAAAAAAAATCTTATTAATGAGCTGACATCTAGTAGAGTTTTAAAAAAGAGTTACAAATATGCATACACGCATGCACACATTATTTATAAAACTGAATCCTACCCCTATAACATTTTATGTTGCACCCAATCAATGTGACTACTGGGAAACACTTAATGTATGCTACCCCCAAGAAAAACAAACGTATCTGTAATATATTGATATTTCAGAACATTTACGAAACTGTTACATTCATTCACATATACACTAACACAGCACAAACATTTGCGACATAAATTACCTGAAAATAACGAGATGTTAGATGCTGTCTTCTGTAGATTCATACAGCTATAAGCCACACAGGAAATAACCATATTCGTTGTCCCACAACTTTCTCCAGCAAGCCTCCAAAATGTTTGTCTTGGTGAATTTAACACTAATGCAGGATGCTCACTCCAGTATGAACAACCCAACTGCCCACACTTATACCACAACTGCTGGGACCACCCTCACCCAAATTGTTAATCAGTCTGGTGGCCATGCCTCATTAAGAACAAATGACAATGACAAATCTTCAAGTTAATTGGTTCCTGGTGTCATCATCACTGGCTACTAGCTGGATAAGTTTACACTTCTCTGGTGGCCACCTCATCATCATTGCTTTTGTTTGCCTTTTATTGTACATATATATATATATATATATATATATATATATATATATATATATATATATATATATATATGTATATATATATATATGTACATATATATATATATATATATATATATATATATATATATATATATATATATATATATATATATATATATATATATATATATATATGCAAGTTATATGAATATATTGTCATCAGTTTTTGCTGACATTGTTTGTTGTTTTATTGTCCTTTGACATCTGCAGAAATGCAGATATATAGTTATGTAAATAAACAAAACATACTACACGTGTTGCATATTATATATATATATATATATATATATATATATATATATATATATATATATATATATATATATATATATAATATATATATATATATACATATACATATACATATACATATACATATACATATACATATATATATATATATATATTATATACATATATTGTACGAAAAAGATTGCCACAACAACAAGCATTGGTTTGTTACAGAAAGTATTCAGGCAACCTCAGCTCAGTGTAATTTTGCATGAGATATAGGCAAAACAATACAAACCATATACAGAATATGAGCAGAGTACTTAATAATAATGCAAAAATTACTAATAATAAACAACTATGTAAATGTTATGTTTCAAAAATGTTTATTGCATAAAAATAAATGTGATGGTAACTTTTTTATAATTTGACATTATTAAATGTCCACATGTTGCATTTTCCTAATCAACGCAACTTTTCATAGTTTCACGGAGCCGGGTTTGTTCTTGCAATGTGGCTGTTTGTTAATTAAATTACTCGCTCATATTTTTATCAATTGTTCACTTTGTTTTTACTCCTTATCTCTTTTTGTGAATGCACTAATGTGCCTATGATTGGCCTGGTATGGTCTACATAGAGCCTTCTGAAATTGTCCCAGAGCTAGATCTGTGGTAACTATTGGCCCTATGTAATAGGCACAATCAGACTGTTGTTTATTTAGATAGCCTGGTCACTGTTTAAAAATGCAAAGAATGTCCGCATAGAGAACTGTATGTTGTGCATTGCACAACAAACATATTTATGACATGTTATTGTGTGCACTGGATACAATGAAGTGTTACTAAAGGCATTATGTCAAAAGACTTGACATTTGACCTGGGAGTCAACAGCGAAGGCCACACACAGTGATGTTTTGGGAATTTTCTGCCAGTGCCAGGGCAAAAACATTATATTTCACAATCTCTGTGATGCTGATTTGTCCAGTATTTTAAAGGTTATCCTGAAAGTTAGATGCTGGCCAACGCTTTAATAAAGCATATGACATCATTGTGTATTTAAATAATATGGACGCAATAGCTCAGTGGTCAGAGTGCCATATGGTCAGTCAAGAGGACTGGGGTACGAGTCTACTATTTTGCTGTTTTGAAGTTTGGCGCTGTAGCATAGCGGTTAGAACATCGGGCTCTTAATCGAGAGAACCCAGGTTCGAATTCTCTTGCTGCCATTTCAAAGCTTTGGAGATTTCATTCATCCCACGTTGCCACAGTTCACTTAGCTGTACAAATGAGTACCTTGCTACAGACAGAGATGGATATCGGAACGAATAGTCTTTGCGCAGTAATTGCGTCATGGCTGAATGCTTCCCAGAAATCAAAATGACATTAGAATGAACAGGTCTGCCAGGTGGTGAAGTGTAAAGCACTTTGAATAGTCCCAAGGACTGGATACCCCACTACCCGGTATATAAGAACGTACTTTGGGCTACTTTGTTCACCCCACTTTACCTTTGAGACACTAACAGCCATTGGTCCCTTCTATCTGGTGTCTCTGCCAGGAGAAGTAAAAGTTCTCTCACAGGGAAATGGAAAAAAACTGTTGTGGAATGACATAGCCAATGGTCTATAAAAAAAACATCTTTCAGTTTGGCTGGAGTTATAAGAGCCTGTTGTTCACAGACAATAGTGGCTTCTTGTGACTTATAAGGGTATCAGAATTATCTGGTGGATTGATGTTGCATCTGATGTGTGATAACTTTGATGGTTTCACAGCAGTAAAGCTATTGTCGTGAGTATATCACCACATGACCTATGAGTACCCCTAGAGCCTTCGAACTGTCACCACAAATCTCACAGAACCTGTCTCGTAGCAGGTCAGAATCTGAGTCTAGATGGGGTTGCAACAGCTGCCTCCAGCCGCCTGTGACTGGCGATGATGAAATGTAATCTATACACTCTCCTGTATGTACATTCTGGCTGACTCAGTCCTGGGTTTCTGGGAAATATTAATAGCACTATAATCTTCACATCACACTGGTCTTCCCAGTGGGGATTGCTTTCCTCGGCACTGATTGTTATACATGGTATATTTGAAGATTTGTTGTCCATATTTTAAGAACTGTCTGGTTGATTTCCCAAAGGGAACATTTGCAGATTGTAGAAGCTGTTAAGACTCTGAAAATACGAGCTTGTGTCCACGCCCATGAGAAATCCTGTGTGACATTATACATGCGATTATACTGCACAGCATGTCAGTTAAAAAAACTGCCTTCTCCCTCCATTTCTGCCTGCCTCCATTCTTATCGCCCCATGTCCCACTTCCATCCTCCCTGCTTGGAAGTTGTTCCCTCCCAACTACCCCCTATTTGCCCACAGTTGCTTGACCATTGACCTCCTTACAAGTGGACCCCCACACCCCAAAGGAAGAAACAAACATACACTGTTAATTGCATAATAAAATAAAACCAATTATATTTAGGTTTAAAACCAAACACAGACTTATCCTTGTTGTCATTATTTTTAACAAAACAATTGCACTTAGAACCCCAAATCAAACTGTTTGCAGATTCTAAGAAAATTTGACAACAAATGATCTGGCTCTGAATGTTCTAATGCACATCTGTAGATGACACAGTACTATGCCTGATACTATGTAGGTTCTCGTGGTTTCTACCCTGTCTCATCTGGGGTTTTTATTTTTGTCACAGGTGTCCAAGCTGGTCATCCTCCATGAAGATGCAGAAGATGGCAACGCAATGCCTGACCTGGCACGTCCAGTCCAAGTGGTCAAGATGGCCGTTGACAACCTCATCAAGGTACGTCATGTCTCTGGCATATCTGGCATTTTTCTAACCAAACAAGTTGGTCTACAGAGCTGTCTGCCAGTTTAATGTCTAACATTTTTGAAAAAAAAATTCTGGTTCAGAAAATATGTTTTGCTGCTACCAGAAAGTCTGACAGGCTTGTAATGTAATTTCTACAAATTTGTTTATGTTGCAACAGCGAAAACTAATAGCATATAATCATAATACATTTTTTTACTTTACTTGACAAATAAACTGTATCTCTCATAATAATGCAGATATCGGTGTGTTGCAACTTAACTAGTAAAAATGTTGATACCACATAATGAATCCCTAAATTTGTTGCCATTGACTGGTGTAACATAATTTGCATTCTCCAAGTGACTCACGACATGGGCATTTCATTGGCATGCATGCTGTATCAGTATGTAAATGGAACTACCTATAGCCCGGTGTTGTGGCCCCAGGTTGTAGGTCAGAGGTGAATGACAGTAACTCGGTATTACTAACATGAATTTGCAGTAGTTGACCTGTGGTAATTATGATGAACTGTGATAGCAGTCAGCTGAGCTGACCGGCTGAGCTGACCGGCTGAACTGACTGGCTGAGCTGACGTAGCAACAACAGATTCACCATCTGGCAAACTTCTTCTTAGTTCTGAGTTCTTATTGTGGTATAATCCTGTGTCACCGTGTTAGTTTTCCACTAGTGTCAGATGCAAGAAATCTACTTATTTGAGCTTTGTGAAATAATGCAGTTGCACTTCCACCAGTAGCCAGCCTGATATTACTCGTAAGTCAGCCCTACCTGGGGCTACGAGGAGTCAGCCCTTAGTCAGCCCTACCTGGGGCTACGAGGAGTCAGCCCTTAGTCAGCCCTACCTGGGGCTACGAGGAGTCAGCCCTTAGTCAGCCCTACCTGGGGCTATGAGGAGTCAGCCCTTAGTCAGCCCTACCTGGGGCTACGAGTAGTCAGCCCTTAGTCAGCCCTACCTGGGGCTATGAGGAGTCAGCCCTTAGTCAGTCCTACCTGGGGCTATGAGGTGTCAGTCCTTAGTCAGCCCTACCTGGGGCTACGAGGAGTCAGCCCTTAGTCAGCCCTACCTGGGGCTATGAGGAGTCAGCCCTTAGTCAGCCCTACCTGGGGCTACGAGGAGTCAGCCCTTAGTCAGCCCTACCTGGGGCTATGAGGAGTCAACCCTTAGTCAGCCCTACCTGGGGCTACGAGGAGTCAGCCCTTAGTCAGCCCTACCTGGGGCTACGAGGAGTCAGCCCTTAGTCAGCCCTACCTGGGTCTATGAGGAGTCAGCCCTTAGTCGGCCCTACCTGGGGCTACAAGGAGTCAGCCCTTAGTCAGCCCTACCTGGGGCTATGAGGAGTCAGCCCTTAGTCAGCCCTACCTGGGGCTACGAGGAGTCAGCCCTTAGTCAGCCCTACCTGGGGCTACTAAGGGGTCGTTTCAACTTTCACTAATAACCAATCAGCTTCTTGAATACACATTCCCGTAATGAATAATCTATTTAGTCAATAATAATTGACTGACATTTTAAAATTTGTATCCTTAGAAATTATTGTAAGTGGAAGGGGCTTCTCGACTGATAAATACCCAACCCTGGTGTATGGACCCTTTAAAATTGTTTTACTAAGAAACTGAAGTAAGTGGAAGGAGCTTCCTGACTGTTAATTACCCAATCCTTGGGGGTGTTTCAATGACAGAGGTCCTTGAACCTGTGTTTCCCACTGAAACAATTAGCCCTGTTCTGAAGAGATATCACTGACTCACCTGGCTCTAGAGTATTAGTAAAACAGGCGCCTGGCCGTCTGGCTTTACATACGACAAAGCCCATACTTGTAATTAATAGGAAACAAAATGTTTGAGATGTTTAGCCCATCAGGGCATGAAGACATAACGAATAGTTTGACTGGAAAGCAACATTAAGAGATTAATTTATAATGGGGCGTGGTAGCGTAGCAGTTAGAATGTCGAGCTCTCAATCGAGAGAACCCAGGCTCAAATCCTCTTGCTGCCATTTCAAAGCTTTGGCAATTTCGTTCATCCCACGTTGCCACCATTCACTCAGCTGTATAAAGGAGTACCTAGCTACAGACAGAGATGGATATATGAACGAATAGTCTTCGCACTATATAAGAATGTACCTTTACTGCTACACAGTCTTGCTGGTCTGTTGCTAGTCTAAACCATGAAACACTGTTTGATTCCCCGAGCAGTTTACATGATTCAGTGCACACACCTGGATACGCTGACATTGTTACACAGCTCATAAAGAACCATAACTGTCTGTATAAATATTGTACAAAGACGTGTTTTTAGTCTCTCTCTTCAGTTCTGTATAAATTAACTATAATCAAACAGACATATTCAGGGTGTTTCATGACAGTTTCTATAGTTCTCGAATGAGTCCACATTAATTCCTGTTCCACCTGTCTTCATGCTATGCACAATTCATTTGCAGTAACAATGCACAGTTTTATTAATCAAGGCCATATTTATTCAGCATGAATAAATATACAATTAAGGTGACCATCTAATAATAATAATAAATTTCTTATGTAATGCCCCATCCAAATAGTTGTTTTGTACAGTGGTGTATGCATTATAAATAAAATCATACACACTAAAACTATTAATGTAAGCAAATCTGCAAGTGTCACTAGAAAACTACAATAAAATATATTGTCTATGTAAATAGTTAAAATTAATAAACTTTTGTAAAAACTAAAAAATAATATTAAGTGAATAATAAATAAATATTAAATTAGGAAACAATTAATATATATGTATATGTGTGTCATTTATTAACATCACAATGGTTTATTGAGAAGACGACTACAATAACATATCAGTTGTCTCTACATTTCACGGAGTACTGTTTGTTGGGGAAGAGAATCCCAGGCCTTGCAGCTATAAAAGTAGAGGACATAAAAGCTGTTGAAACATCAACATGCGGGATATATGATCGATTCTCACTTAGAAACCAACAATATTATGATGTCGATATTATATTTTGTGTCAAATTTCCAGTCAAATGAAACACTTAAACTTTGCCAACCTGACAGTTGCTATATATGATAGTGCTGTTCCGATTAATCAGTTTCGTTGACGATTGATTGGAATCGATCACAGTCTTGTGTGCTTGTTCAGTTTCAGTTATATTCATTCAGCATTTCATTCCCTGTCGTTATATGCATTATTCGTCACCCTGGTCAACATGTCAACAGATTTGACCAGAGTCTCCAACTTTTAGAACAAATTCAACCCACTAGCGTGATATTCTTGATTGTAATTGCAAATGGTTAGTTTTTATCAACTCTTAGGTGCATACACTCAAAAACTAAAAAACGTGACTTTAGTTTTGTTTTAAGAAACAATAGCAGCTTACAGGTGGGGGCTGTGGAAGTGAGCAACAAGGACACAGGAACGTACAAATAGAGATGATCTGTGGACTCTGACTGATGCTTACAGGTCGGCTATGACACGATCAACAACAGCGAGGATCAGATCTTGAAGCAGGACATGCCTCCCGCCCTCAACCGAGTTGAGGAGGCCTCTATCCTTCTCCTCGAGGCCTCTGACATGCTCCGGTCAGATCCCTTCTCGGCTCCTGCCAGGAAGAAACTCATTGAGGGCTCCAGAGGTGGGTGCAGTTCACTGAAGTGGTTGTGAATACCTATATCCAGCGATTTTTTTCCAGCTTTCGCTTCATTAAATCATTTTAATTCTATGGTCCCATGCTCTGTTCTAGTATATGATTTTTTACAAATGGTAACAATCTGCGGCCCCATCCCCAAAATCTGGGGCCCCGATTTGGGACCGTAGCCTTAAGAAATTGCTGTCTCAATCTGAATAAAGTGTTTTTATAGCAGGGTTCAAACATTTTCTCCGCCCCCCCCCCCCAAAAAAATGTCCGTCTGATGTCCATTCAACCATTTTTAGTGGTGTATTTCAGATGTAATGTGCCATTCTGAAATAGTTTTACATGTTTGCCAAGGAGCCTCTGGAACTTCACGCCCCTCCCCATGGTTTCCATGACTTCACGCCCCTCCCCATGGGTTCCATAACTTCATGCCTCTCCCACATGATTTCCATGACTTCATGCCTCTCCCACATGATTTCCATGACTTCATGCATCTCCCACATGGTTTCCATAACTTCATGCCTCTCCCACATGATTTCCATGACTTCATGCATCTCCCACATGGTTTCCATGACTTCATGCATCTTCCACATGGTTTCCATGACTTCATGCTTCTTCCACATGGTTTCCATGACTTCATGCCTCTCCCACATGGTTTCCATGAATTCATGCCTCTCCCACATGGTTTCCATGGCTTCATGCCTCTCCCACATGGTTTCCATGACTTCATGCCTCTCCCACATGGTTTCCATGACTTCATGCCTCTCCCACATGGTTTCCATGACTTCATGCCTCTCCCACATGGTTTCCATGACTTCATGCCTCTCCCACATGGTTTCCATGACTTCATGCCTCTCCCACATGGTTTCCATGGTTTCATGCCTCTCCCACATGGTTTCCATGACTTCATGCCTCTCCCACATGGTTTCCATGACTTCATGCCTCTCCCACATGGTTTCCATGACTTCATGCCTCTCCCACATGGATTCCCTGACCTCCAGTTTGGGAACTCCTGCTGCAAATGACACTTTATTCATTTATTTATTATTTGAGATGTTGTCAGTGTCACTACCACACATTTGAGATGTTGTCAGTGTCACTACCACACATGATGTTCATGTCTGATGTAGTATGAATCAGCACTATGAATTACCATTATTCAGATTGAATGAGATTGAGGTATTCGTGACTGTGGTATGCATAGTTTGATGTAATTATTGTTTTTTGCATGTGTTTGCATATGACCCTGTATATGACATGTTGTGGAAAGTCATTGGTACATTCACACACATGAAGCTGTCTTTGGTGTCTAATAAATCACCGTCACACGAGGAATGGAGACGGTCTTGTTTAAAATGGACAGAGTGGAAAGATTAAAATTAAAACGCAAGCTGGTGGTGCAACTTACTGAAAGGTTTATTATCTGAAGGTATTTAATGATGCAACATGTACCAGTCAAACCGATGGGGACAGGTATGCTACAATGTCTAGTTTCTTGTGAGATGCAACAGAACTGAGAGCTGATGCGTCATCAGGTTTTGTTCAATGAATCCCATCAGTTATGGTAGAACAAACACTGCCTTATCAGTAGTTGTGTTAGAAACAGCCTGCAGGCAACTACATTTCCAGATTTGTCAATGAAATGTTCCGAAGCAAGTGTTGTCGTATTGCATTTGAATAATAGTTTAACAATATATGCCTATAATGAGACTTAAAGGTTCCTCCTCAATTAAATTTGTTTGCTCTCATTTAAATCACTCCAAAAAAAAATCATTGATTTATGATTTTTTTTACTTCCGATTTTTTATTCGCTGATTTATATGAATTTAACACAAATAATTGTTTACAAGCATTGAGATCAACAAAGTTTTGTATGTTTTTTTAATACAAAAGCACAAAGTGCGCACACTTGTGTAGCTGTATTGACACCAGATAGCCTGATAGTCAAATATTTTTATGACATTGTGTATGTTTGAGCTATTCCCTTTCTGAATGCAGTGAAGCCACACAAACTTGTCTTCCAGAGCAAGTATATTTTCAAGTCAGAAGCCCTGAGTTAAAGTCCACCTAGAGCTTGTGCTAGTTGTTACCAATTCAGTATGTTGACTCAAGTAAGACAGTCTGGGCTACAATTGTTTAATACTGTACCAGTTTGCAGTCTGGTTGGAGACCCTTAGAGTACACAGAATACACAGAGCCCTGGTCAGGTGCTAATCCACCCTCTAAGCAAACAATAATTAGCACTACTACAGCCACAGACACACAGTATGCTTTCCTTTCCAAGACAGATTATGCAACTACAGGGGTGAGGCTTTGTGGACATTGTCTAATGTCTTTATATAAGCAAAAATCATGTACCCTCTTTTAAGACAAGTACCCAAATCGATTTGAATAGAACACGTTTGAAAGAGTTTATAAATATAAACATCTATATAAATGTCTATATACCAGATTAAAAATAAATAAATAAAAAAAATAAAAAAATCCAATTTAAATAAAAAAATCAGATTTTGTTTCTGTTTTTTAAATCATGATTTTTTTCAACCCTGGTCTCCACTACCACATGCTAGCTCATTTGTGCAACTTTTGTATGTAGTTTTTGTGAAATTATGAGACAACCTATTAAATTATTTAATGCTTGATCCAGAATTTATCAACAAACCGGAGTTGCAATAAGCTAAATCAGTTGACGATGGTTTTTAAGATTTATAAACTAGAGATAAATAAGTTAAGTAAATTGTATACTGATAGTTCAGATGTTGGATTATTGATAATAAAATATTTTTTGCCCACAACCCATTTTGCCCAGAGTTTTCCCTGCCAAACAAAGCCTACACAATCAGATCATAATATACATAATATCATACATGCTAACCTTGAGTGGTGCACACCTGTACGACAGGTAACAGAAATCTTTAAGACTTGCAAATGATTGTCTACATTGGCTAGCAGCAAATTGGGATATCTTAATTGGATCTATGACTATGTTGCAGCAAAAATATTTGCAAGAGTTGTTTTTCGGATGCTATTTATATGCCATTAAAGAAACGTGGACTGTATCCTGTAATATAAAAAAGCGTTGTTCAAAATGCCCAGAGTCATAAGGAATGTCACCTGCTTCCTTCCATCAGACCATAAAATTTCAAAAATTAGTTTCAAGCTTTTCATCATATACCTTGGCATAACTTACCCCCTATAATACTGTAATAGCAGTCCTATGTTCGAATGCCCTACACTCTCCAATTTTGTTTAAAACATCAATGTCTGGTAATTAGTTTCCTGGTGGGATTTCAAAGCATGTACTTTGTAGACGTTTTCTTGCATCGTTTATCCCTGTTGATGATGTAATACAATGAAATGTCTGGGACAGTGGGATAGTGGTGATGGCTGGGACAGTGGGATAGTGGTGATGGCTGGGACAGTGGGATAGTGGTGATGGCTGGGACAGTGGGATAGTGGTGATGCCTGGGACAGTGGGATAGTGGTGATGGCTGGGACAGTGGGATAGTGGTGATGGCTGGGACAGTGGGATAGCGGTGATGGCTGGGACAGTGGGATAGCGGTGATGGCTGGGACAGTGGAATAGTGGTGATGACTGGGACAGTGGGATAGTGGTGATGCCTGGGACAGTGGGATAGCGGAGATGGCTGGGACAGTGGGATAGTGGTGATGGCTGGGACAGTGGGATAGTGGTGATGCCTGGGACAGTGGGATAGTGGTGATGCCTGGGACAGTGGGATAGTGGTGATGGCTGGGACAGTGGGATAGAGGTGATGGCTGGGACAGTGGGATAGCGGTGATGGCTGGGACAGTGGGATAGTGGTGATGGCTGGGACAGTGGGATAGTGGTGATGGCTGGGACAGTGGGATAGCGGTGATGCCTGGGACAGTGGGATAGCGGTGATGCCTGGGACAGTGGGATAGTGGTGATGCCTGGGACAGTGGGATAGTGGTGATGGCTGGGACAGTGGGATAGTGGTGATGGCTGGGACAGTGGGATAGTGGTGATGGCTGGGACAGTGGGATAGTGGTGATGGCTGGGACAGTGGGATAGCGGTGATGGCTGGGACAGTGGGATAGTGGTGATGGCTGGGACAGTGGGATAGTGGTGATGGCTGGGACAGTGGGATAGCGGTGATGCCTGGGACAGTGGGATAGCGGTGATGCCTGGGACAGTGGGATAGTGGTGATGCCTGGGACAGTGGGATAGTGGTGATGGCTGGGACAGTGGGATAGTGGTGATGGCTGGGACAGTGGGATAGTGGTGATGGCTGGGACAGTGGGATAGTGGTGATGCCTGGGACAGTGGGATAGTGGTGATGGCTAGGACAGTGGGATAGTGGTGATGCCTGGGACAGTGGGATAGCGGTGATGCCTGGGACAGTTGGATAGTGGTGATGCCTGGGACAGTGGGATAGCGGTGATGCCTGGGACAGTTGGATATCAGTGATGCCTGGGACAGTGGGGTAGTGGTGATGGCTGGGACAGTGGGATAGTGATGATGCCTGGGACAGTGGGATAGTGGTGATGCCGGGGACAGTGGGATAGTGGTGATGGCTGGGACAGTGGGATAGTGGTGATGCCTGAGACAGTGGGATAGCGGTGATGCCTGGGACAGTTGGATAGCAGTGATGCCTGGGACAGTGGGATAGTGGTGATGGCTGGGACAGTGGGATAGTGGTGATGCCTGGGACAGTTGGATAGTGGTGATGCCTGGGACAGTGGGATAGTGGTGATGGCTAGGATAGTGGGATAGTGATGATGCCTGGGACAGTGGGATAGTGGTGATGCCTGGGACAGTGGGATAGTGGTGATGGCTGGGACAGTGGGATAGTGGTTATGCCTGGGACAGTGGGATAGTGATGATGCCTGGGACAGTGGGATAGTGGTGATGGCTGGGACAGTGGGATAGTGGTGATGGCTGGGACAGTGGGATAGCAGTGATGCCTGGGACAGTGGGATAGTGATGATGCCTGGGACAGTGGGATAGTGGTGATGGCTTGGACAGTTGGATAGTGGTGATGCCTGGGACAGTTGGATAGTGGTGATGCCTGGGACAGTGGGATAGTGGTGATGCCTGGGACAGTGGGATAGTGGTGATGGCTGGGACAGTTGGATAGTGGTGATGCCTGGGACAGTTGGATAGTGGTGATGCCTGGGACAGTGGGATAGTGGTGATGTCTGGAACAGTGGGATAGTGGTGATGCCTGGGACAGTGGGACAGTGGTGATGGCTGGGACAGTGGGATAGTGATGATGCCTGGGATAGTGGAATAGTGGTGATGGCTGGGACAGTTGTACAGTGGTGATGCCTGGGACAGTGGTGATGTCTGGAACAGTGGGATAGTGGTGATGCCTGGAACAGTGGAATAGTGGTGATGCCTGGGACAGTGGGATAGTGGTGATGCCTGGGACAGTGGGATAGTGGTGATGCCTGGGACAGTGGGATAGTGGTGATGGCTGGGACAGTGAGATAGTGGTGATGCCTGGGACAGTGGGATAGTGGTGATGGCTAGGACAGTGGGATAGTGATGATGCCTGGGACAGTGGGATAGTGGTGATGCCTGGGACAGTGGGATAGTGGTGATGCCTGGGACAGTGGGATAGTGGTGATGTCTGGGACAGTGGGATAGTGGTGATGCCTGGGACAGTGGGATAGTGGTGATGGCTAGGACAGTGGGATAGTGGTGATGCCTGGGACACTGGGATAGTGGTGATGGCTAGGACAGTGGGATAGTGGTGATGCCTGGGACAGTGGGATAGTGGTGATGCCTGGGACAGTGGGATAGTGGTGATGCCTGGGACAGTGGGATAGTGGTGATGCCTGGGACAGTTGGATAGCGGTGATGCCTGGGACAGTGGGATAGCGGTGATGCCTGTGACAGTGGAATAGTGGTGATGGCTGGGACAGTGGGATAGTGGTGATGGCTTGGACAGTGGGATAGTGATGATGCCTGGGACAGTGAGATAGTGGTGATGGCTGGGACAGTGGGATATTGGTGATGCCTGGGACAGTGGGATAGCAGTGATGCCTGGGACAGTGGGATAGCGATGATGCCTGGGACAGTGGGATAGTGGTGATGGCTGGGACAGTGAGATAGTGGTGATGCCTGGGACAGTGGGATAGTGATGATGCCTGGGACAGTTGGATAGTGGTGATGGCTGGGACAGTGGGATAGCGGTGATGCCTGTGACAGTGGGATAGTGGTGATGGCTGGGACAGTGGGATAGTGGTGATGGCTGGGACAGTGGGATAGTGGTGATGCCTGGGACAGTGGGATAGTGATGATGCCTGGGACAGTTGGATAGTGGTGATGGCTGGGACAGTGGGATAGTGGTGATGCCTGGGACAGTGGGATAACAGTGATGCCTGGGACAGTGGGATAGTGGTGATGGCTGGGACAGTTGGATAGCAGTGATGCCTGGGACAGTGGGATAGTGGTGATGGCTGGGACAGTGGGATAGTGGTGATGCCTGGGACAGTGGGATAGTGATGATGCCTGGGACAGTTGGATAGTGGTGATGGCTGGGACAGTGGGATAGTGATGATGCCTGGGACAGTGGGATAGTGATGATGCCTGGGACAGTGGGATAGTGGTGATGGCTGGGACAGTTGGATAGTGGTGATGCGTGGGATAGTGATGATGCCTGGGACAGTGGGATAGTGGTGATGGCTGGGACAGTTGGATAGTCGTGATGCCTGGGACAGTTGGATAGTGGTGATGCCTGGGACAGTGGGATAGTGGTGATGGCTGGGACAGTGGGATAGTGGTGATGCCTGGGACAGTGGGATAGTGATGATGCCTGGGACAGTGGGATAGTGGTGATGGCTGGGACAGTGGGATAGCGGTGATGCCTGGGACAGTGGGATAGTGGTGATGCCTGGGACAGTGGGATAGTGATGATGCCTGGGGCAGTGGGATAGTGGTGATATCTGGAACAGTGGTGATGCATATTTGTACCCTGTGAAACGGTGTAGACAGTCAACAAGATGCAACATGGAATGTTCACCGGGTTCTGTCCCTACATTGTATTGTACTTGAAATTACTGTTTTCATTGTGGTAATTGTAAACCAGCAGTTGGTCTGACACAGTTAAACCTGGTAGACCCAGTCTCAGATAACACCAGACAGCTTCAGTGTGCATTTAGATGCAGGGTGACTATAAATAGAACATGGACATAAACTGCTAGAAGACAGCAGAGTGTGTGGCAAACTGAAAGCTACCAACCACTGTAGCTATTACTATGCATCTCATGTTTTAAATGCATCTTTGACCCCACAGGTATTATTTATCTTATCTGTTGGTAGCACCCTACTGAAAGAACCACACCATGTGAGATGTGCCAGTTGTATTCTTACGATATGTATGTTAGGGTGGTTCTGGCCAATCTAGTCTTGTACTAATACTGTACTCTGGGTTTACATTTCACCGGGGGATCCCATTTAGCTTCCTCTTCTCGCTGCAGGCTTCCTATCTTGTTTCCTATTGCCAGTAGATCACTAGTTATGTTTCCGGACTGATCTCTGCCATTTCACTACAGTATCTGGTTCCTAGCTTACTGTGTGTGGGCAGGAGGATTTGCTCTTTGGCATGATATTTTAGATGTTTTCTACATGATTTAAAATTCTGTTTGTGACTAATTATGATGATTAAGGTCTACTTGATATTTGGGGGCAGCTTTCATTAGGTGTTTCTTTGAATTTATTTTAGAAAAAAGTTAATAACTAAATAATTGCATGAGCTATAAAAGTATTAAAATGGATGTACTGAATTAGATTTATTTTACAAATTTACTGGTGTTTATATTTAATGTGGTTAAAAGTGAATACTAAATGAGATTTTGCTTAATATTTATTTAATTAACATTTAATTAAAATTATCAATAAAATCAGAACTAGGAGGTAGAAAGTTCTCTTTGAAAATTGTGTTTTTGCAATCTTAGGTTGAGATTTTTGTGATTGAAACACTGGTAGAGAAAGATCGTGTATAATTATTTCACATACTAGCTCTATGGCTTCTAAAAGTCAGATTTTAATCTTTCATGGGAACAGCAATTACCAACTTCTTTGGCGATATCTTAGATTTCTTCAGATATATATATTTTTTATATTAATAGTAGCGCATTATAAGGGTAACATTAGTCATACATGAGTAACTTAGTATCTCGGTGAATTACATAATGATGTAAAAACTTGCCTCCTGGCAGGTATCTAGAACTCAGTTTGTGTCATTGAAATGTTATTTCTATAAGTGAAGTACCAATATTACATTTTGCTAAGTGGTGTGATATATAAGATCAGACCTCGACATTACCGCTGGCCCGGTGCCTTTTTTGGGGCTGTCGGGCCATTTTGAGCCACAGTTTTCCATATTTTACTGGCCCGGTGGGCCAACATGGTTTCAGATCATATTTATCCCATTAGTCACAACCTCAGGTCATTGTTTCAATCGCTTGTCTTCGCCATTCACCCCGGTGCTACAATTAAACACAATCTTCATCTCTTCTGATGTTGTGTTGTCGCTTCGTATAGCGGACTTTTTGTGAGTTGCGGACGCTTATATTTTACTAGGGTGGTACTTGTAATGCGATATATTGCAAAAAAAAATTTTTCCGGGCCAGTTACTTTTTTTTTTGGCCAGTAACTTTTAACATCTACTGGCCCGATGGACCACTGGGTACAAAAGCTTAATGTCAAGGCCTGTAAGATTGATCAAAATAGAAACATTCATTTGATTTTTCCAGAAAACTAATAATATTCACAAAAACAGGCATAATAGGTAGTGTTAAAATGTGGCTTTTCTGAGAATTCTACTTCAGTAAAGAGGTTTGTAAAATAATCTTTGTCTAGTGGAGAACGGAAGCTCAGCAAAGCTCTTTAGTCTGCTGCTGCTCAGCAGAAGTAACTCAGCATGGTCTACTACCTTAGCCTGTCAGAAGTCAGTGATGTATTGACCAACATGCCTCCAAGTGCTTACTTATCTGACTTGGTCAAGTGGGCACAGATCACTGTTTTACTCCCCAGTTCATAGCAAACGAATATAGTGCCAGTGATTTTGAGATGGTGCCACCTTTTGGCCATTTGTTGCTGCCTGTAATATTATTTGTGAACAGGGATTTGGCCATATTTGAGGACTAAGACACTAATGCTGTGGCCAGATTAAAATAGCTGGCTGCCGATCAGTGTGTGCCAGTGACTGTAGGATCCCTTGCTCATGAAGACATTTGATGGGGAGCATTCTTGTATGTTGATTTTCTTGAGAGAGAAATGACAGAAGTTGACCAATTTTGTCTAGCAGATTGATGAAATAATAAATATTAACATAGTTGATTTTCAGTGTATTAAAGATATAAATTTGCAAACAGCAGTAAAAACGCTAACATTGTTGTTAAAATAAATAGTGGCCGCCCCAAGCATTGCTCACTGGCCAGCCAAGACCACTAGTCAGGGGGCCAGAGAACTGACCAGAGTCAGGGTTGTTCCCATATGGTTCTGATCTCCTCAATCTACTGATAATGTCCAAGTTCCTAGGCTTGGCTGCTGCTTGTGTTGGCATGTCCAAGGGCAGTAAGCTAACTCAGTCCAACTTGCAGAAATGATGATTGTTTTAGATAAACTGCAGCTATCTGTCCTACTATAAGTTTTATAAAATATATATATTGTTTTACATACCACACATGGTTGAGTCGTTCAGTTTACAGATTGGATAATATGTATGATTTGTATTTTCAGAACTATATAGAATTCTAAACATGCTTTACACAGGGACATTAATTTGATTTCTGATACTATGTCCACTCGTATTGCTTGGCAATTAACATTTTATAGTGTTTTTATTATTATTTGCTATATTTATTTATACATAATGTTCTCTCCATAAAATGGGGTTTCCTGTTCAGTCTGTCAATGTACATGGAAACTGTATTAGTCACAGTGGCCACAATTACATCTGTGACACTTGGAATGTGGTCTGTAATGTGCCAGCACCGACCTTCATGCCAATGTGTTCCCTGTTACATTATTCAAACTAGGCAAGCTCATCTGGAGGATATAAACCAGTGATTTATATCTTGGGAAGAACTATGTGGGAAAACAGGATCATTAAACTTCATTTGAAGATCTGGTTCAGCCCATCTCAAGAGTCTTTGCACATCTGACGATCAGCTGGAGAAGTTACTGTGACTGATACTTGTAATTTCAGTTCAGGTAATCTGGCATATTTGTTAAATATGTTAAGAATGCCTTTGGACAACCTTGACATAGTTTGGTGAGCACAGGTTGCTGATTGAGGTCTCTGAGAGGGAATGTGTGGACTCATTTCTCAACAGCCGCAGTTATGGGTGTGATGCTTCACTGAGACACAATCACTTCTCATGATCACTGAAATGTTACAATTTACCTGAGATCTAAAATTATTGGCGCTGGTAAAACTTTTATACACATCTTCACTTGTGTCTTCAACGAGCTCGACCAGTGGTTGGTATTTATTGACATAGGCTACAAGAAAAGAGAACATGATATTATTACATTTTCTCCTCCAAGAAACACCTCAGATTTTAAAGAAAAATTAGAAAGTACCTGCCATATTTCTATGTGATTTATGCATATTTTATAACACAAATATTACTGTTTCTAAAGTTGAAAATCTTCAATCTTGCTATGCATTTGTGGTAATTATTAAAACAGTTTTCAACTAACTGATTTGTGCCAACTATTACACTGATTATCTGGCAGTCTCAAAAGCATTGCTTGTACCTGTGCAGGCTTTCAGTGGGCATTCTGAGAGTGTTAGTGGGTACACATATGACCTGTGACACACTTATTGAACTAGAGCTATCAACCCAAATATCAGATTATTTGTGGTCCATTCCAGAGCCTTGGCACTGTGACATTATCTCTCCAATTACCTTTTTAGATAAGCACAGAACTGACAGATTCCAACTCAGTTGATCTCAATGATTATATAGCAGTAGGTGTTTTACTGGTCAACCAGACAGGCATGTGTAATCAAGCAATCAGTACAGCAGGTTGATCATTCAAGTATGTGTTAGATTGCTAACAAGTTGATTGTTAGCAGTGTTAAGTCTTGATAAGTATCGTAGTAGATGACAACAATCTCACAGCATCCAAATACAAGTAAAGCATTTCTACAAAGTACTGACAGTTATTTTTTCTTTTAAGATTTATGAGACTGTTTCCTGTATATCCCAGGAAATACTGGCCAATTAATAAAAAAAAATTCAAACTTGAAGTAATAAAAAAATACTGTGGATGTTTGTTGCACCATTGTCGACTTGGATTGACCGGATTGGTTGACTTCATTATCTTGAGATGATTTATGCAGTAGGGTCATATATAACGACAAATAACAATAATAACTTTTACTTGTATAGCGCCATATATCCGGATATAAAACCTGCTCAGAGGTCCTTAAAATACAACATTTGTAAGACATCATTCTATGAATAATCTTCATAATTCTATAGATAATCTTGTAAGACATAACTATATAAACAAACGGTAGAGATTGTCATTTAACCTGCAACCGATTTAAATCTTCATACTCAATTCAATCAGATTCGTTGATGTTCAGATTTGTAGTTCATGGATAATTTAAGTAATATGTGCAGTCAGTTTAACAGAAGAGCGCATACATTTGTTAAAATCTTTGAATTAATTGACTTTGATCGTTAGTGAACTTGTGAAAGTGTGAATAACCTTTGACCCTTATATCATAGAGGCAGAGCAACTTTTGCTCCTTTTTTTGCTGAATTTTTACTGGGCCCAGTCGAAAATAATTTAATAGTTTGTACGATGATTCCATCAAAACTAAATAACTCATTTGCACAAATAAGCTAGCATGTCGTAGTGGATATTAGATTTTTCATAAAATGAGTCTGAGTGAAAAAATCAAATTGAGGAGGAACCTTTCATATTAACTGACAGTTAGATGCCAGTAACAACAACGTTAGCCATGAATATCTCAGATTCTGAGTCTGTTGGCCTGTTCTACAGGAATCCTCCAAGGCACGTCAGCATTGCTGCTGGCCTTTGACGAGTCGGAAGTGAGAAAGATCATCCGCATCTGTAAGAATGTCCTAGAGTACCTCGCCATCACCGAGGTCGTTGAGACCATGGAGGACCTCGTCACCTTCGTCAAGGTCAGTGTTGTCAATGTCACCCTTCCAAAGTATGGTAGTTTAACCCCATTGTTGATGACAATGGCCTGTATCATGTGTATTTTGATTGCACTTGTTAATGCCAACAGTGCTACTTGTAACTGTCGTCTACTGTATTCTGTGGCTGTAGCAGTGTGAATACATACTACAGCTGCAATCAGTCCTTCTTTGACCACTGTGTCTTATCCTCAGCCAAAGACCCTATCTAACTCAGGTTTTTCCTTGTTCTGAGTGTACATGGTCCTACTTAATCGGTTTATCGCCAGTGATTTCACTCTACAGACCCCATATCAGCTGCTATTGGTTTACAGCCAAACATTACTTGTTAGATCAGCCACTATTGGTTCAGCCAAACATTTCTTGTTAGATCAGCTGCTATTGGTCCACAACCAAATATTTCTTGTTAAATCAGCTGCTATTGGTCCAAAGTCACAAAATTACTTCAGTCATGTAGACTAGAGAAGTCCTAGCAAAGGACTTAATTTGTTAATGCAGCAACTGCAACAGAGTTCAATTCAATGTTTGTTTGAAAATATTCCCCTTGCCTCCCTGCCAGAACCTGAGTCCAGTGCTGACCAAGATGACGAAGGAGGTGGACAGTCGGGAGAAGGAGCTGACCCACCAGGTGCACCGGGACTGGCTGACTCGCTCCCTGGAGCAGGTGAAACAACTCACCCCCGTCCTCATCAGTGGCATCAAGATCTACGTGACCACCAAGGGGCAGGGTAAGCTCTGACAATTGTTGACACAATAGAAGAGAAGTCATGTGGCTAAAACCACAGACAGCATAGGTAGCTAGAGAGTGTTATCATTGTTACTCTCCTCTTTATCTCTGAAGTCCGGGGAGAGGCTGGCATTGATACTGGTCCTCAATTTTGTTGTTGTTCTACTTCCATCACTGATCCCGTTTCACTGCTGTCTCCACTCCCCCATATTCCTCATTTTCCACTCCCCTACCACTCCCACCAAATCTCCCTTCATGCAGTTCTCCCATCTCGGTTTCGGTCTTCCTCTTCTTCTTCTACCCTCCACTCTCTTATCAACCAGCTTCTTCCTGAAAGTTGAGACTCACACCAACCTCCTCCCTCAACTCTGCCATTCTTCTCCTGTCTACTCTCTCTCTCTCTCACACCAATCTCCTCCCTCAGCTCCGCCATTCTTCTCCTGTCTACTCTCTCTCTCTCTCTCACACCAACCTCCCTCAGCTCCGCCATTCTTCTCCTGTCTACTCTCTCTCACACCAACCTCCTCCCTCAGCTCCGCCATTCTTCTCCTGTCTAGTGTCTCACACCAACCTCCTCCCTCAGCTCTGCCATTCTTCTCCTGTCTACTCTCTCTCACACCAACCTCCTCCCTCAGCTCCGCCATTCTTCTCCTGTCTAGTGTCTCTCACACCAACCTCCTCCCTCAGCTCTGCCATTCTTCTCCTGTCTAGTCTCTCTCACACCAACCTCCTCCCTCAGCTCTGCTATTCTTCTCCTGTCTAGTCTCTCTCACACCAACCTCCTACCTCAGCTCTGCCATTCTTCTCCTGTCTAGTCTCTCTCACACCAACCTCCTCCCTCAGCTCTGCTATTCTTCTCCTGTCTAGTGTCTCTCACACCAACCTCCTCCCTCAGCTCTGCCATTCTTCTCCTGTCTAGTGTCTCTCACACCAACCTCCTCCCTCAGCTCTGCCATTCTTCTCCTGTCTAGTCTCTCTCACACCAACCTCCTACCTCAGCTCTGCTATTCTTCTCCTGTCTACTCTCTCTCTCTCTCACACCAACCTCCTCCCTCAGCTCCGCCATTCTTCTCCTGTCTAGTCTCTCTCACACCAACCTCCTCCCTCAGCTCTGCCATTCTTCTCCTGTCTAGTCTCTCTCACACCAACCTCCTCCCTCAGCTCTGCTATTCTTCTCCTGTCTACTCTCTCTCTCACACCAACCTCCTCCCTCAGCTCCGCCATTCTTCTCCTGTCTACTCTCTCTCACACCAACCTCCTCCCTCAGCTCCGCCATTCTTCTCCTGTCTAGTCTCTCTCACACCAACCTCCTCCCTCAGCTCTGCCATTCTTCTCCTGTCTAGTCTCTCACACCAACCTCCTCCCTCAGCTCTGCCATTCTTCTCCTGTCTAGTCTCTCACACCAACCTCCTCCCTCAGCTCCGCCATTCTTCTCCTGTCTACTCTCTCTCACACCAACCTCCTCCCTCAGCTCCGCCATTCTTCTCCTGTCTACTCTCTGTCACACCAACCTCCTCCCTCAGCTCCGCCATTCTTCTCCTGTCTACTCTCTCTCACACCAACCTCCTCCCTCAGCTCTGCCATTCTTCTCCTGTCTAGTCTCTCTCATACCAACCTCTTCCCTCAGCTCTGCTATTCTTCTCCTGTCTACTCTCTCTCTCACACCAACCTCCTCCCTCAGCTCCGCCATTCTTCTCCTGTCTACTCTCTCTCACACCAACCTCCTCCCTCAGCTCCGCCATTCTTCTGTCTACTCTCTCTCACACCAACCTCCTCCCTCAGCTCCACCATTCTTCTCCTGTCTAGTCTCTCTCACCAACCTCCTCCCTCAGCTCCGCCATTCTTCTCCTGTCTAGTCTCTCACACCAACCTCCTCCCTCAGCTCCGCCATTCTTCTGTCTACTCTCTCTCTCACACCAACCTCCTCCCTCAGCTCCGCCATTCTTCTGTCTACTCTCACACCAACCTCCTCCCTCAGCTCTGCCATTCTTCTCCTGTCTACTCTCTCTCACACCAACCTCCTCCCTCAGCTCTGCCATTCTTCTCCTGTGTGTAGCGGGGGAAGCGCTCCAGGACGCGCAGCACAACCGTGACTACGTGGTCCAGAAGATGTCGAACGAGATCCACGAGATCATCCGCGTTCTTCAGTTGACAACGTATGACGAGGAGGAGTGGGACGCCGATGACATCACAATCATGAAGAAGGCTCAGGTACACAGGCAAACACTTCAGTGGCAGCACGGTTGTAATAAAGTTGATTTCTGCACCTTTGGCAATATGTTAGTGTAATGTGTTGTTCAATGATTAGTTATGTTAAAGGTCCACAGTCTGATCACGTTTGTCATAAATAATATATATATATATATATATATATATATGGTATATTTATTCTAAGTTTTGAAAATCTTGATTTGAACATTTTGGTGGCTTTAATGAACCGCTATGTTTTCTTTATATAATTTGAATGTTATCTGTTTTAATGTTTTGACTTGAATGTTATGTTCACATGGCATGTTGAACAGCAAGGTAGACATTCAAACCTAAGCAGATAACGGTGAAATTATATTTTTAAATTGTGGTTAACTTAAACACATTTGGATGGTCAAGATGTTAGAATAGATGTAGTTTATAATATATAACATGACTTTATGATAAAAATGATCAGACTTGGTACCTTTGATCAGTTTATGTGAGAAATAAATAGTAATAATCAGTCAATGAAATCTATTTTCTTCAGTTGCAGTAAAACATAGAAATACAGGAGCAGTTTCAAAAGTCAGCATCCCTGATTGTCACCTTCTTGTTAGTGATTGTCAGTTGTGACCCTCGTTGCCTCGTATGTCCACAGAATGCTATAGCTGGACGCATGAAGCACGCGCAGGACTGGTTGTCTGACCCTCTTGCTCTAGTTGGAAGCTCAGGTATGTAACACATGCCAAGTCGCCTGCAAGCATCAGCAGTGGTTCCAGGGGGGTCTCTAGGCCATGGAGGGGGGTTTTAGACCCCCCATGTCCTTGGCAAATATTACGGTAAAGGACAACGTATATAGGTTTACATCGGAACTAGTGTCAATGTAAAGACTGGAGTATTAGCAGCCGCCTAATATTAACCCTTCTGTAAGTAGAACGACCCGTGTCATCCCGTCCCCCCGGTTCATAAGTAGAACGACATGACTATGACTGACTGAGACCCCCCGTCAACAAGCCTAGATCCTCTGCTGAGCATGTTCATGTGATGTAATCAAGTTTTACCTATGCAGAGAATTGTATGTTTATGTCACAATCAGACTTGGTTAGTGTGATTTTCTTTTTAAGCAATATACAAGCATGTCATTCATTCACGGATCCGCGATAAAAATTGGTCACTTCTGTGAATTGTGTAAATCCATTGAGTTTTTGTTGGGTGGGGGTTAGGGCACGCTGTGACTCGGCAGTTGGTAACTATAGTATTGCTTAGCCTGACTATTGCTCGCATTCGTGAACTCGCCAAACTGTGGCGCCACATCACGGGTAATGTAGGCTATAACGGAGGTCAAGTGGCAGATTATTTTGTGTAGCACCGCACAATTGGTTGGTCACAAGATATTTATCCAATCAATGGCGTTGATTTATTTATGCTGCGGTAATAACTCAGATGTTCGTAATTTTTTCATCGTGTGGCACCACCTTTATATTTCATTAATTAATATGCGGAGAGCCTCTAGCGAAGAATTCAGAACCAGAATACAATTTTACATAATGAAATGGCCCGTATTATCACCAGGAAAGAGCAACACCGTGTTGTGTTGATCTTTCACGCTCAGTGACATTCCTTAATGTATTTAGACATAAAATACATTCTTTATAATAAATTATATTTGTAACAGTTGTAACAGCCCCAATTTATAATAATGTTATAATCATTTGAAAAACCAAAAATGTTGCAAGAACTGATGTACATGTTTAATTCATAAACATATTACCTTGTGTATAATGACCTTGACACTCCTCCCTCTGCTTCATGCTTGAAAACAACATGTGACCGATAAATCGTTCACCTAAACATGCAAAATAAATTTAGATGAGCGATTTGGTTTTGTTACCATGTGGTGGCGCTACCATTTCACATCCGCATTCTGCCATTACATCGCCATGAAATTTGTAATTTTAATAGGAACTTGTTGGCGCTATAACTTTTGTACAATTAAATAAATGTTTACATCAGTAAACCCGATACATTGCAGTTGCTGAAATGGTTACAACATGTCATCAATCACCGTAGCCTAGGCAAGGCCAGTGCACTGCCAGGCCACTGGCTTCGCCCAGCGGTTTGAAAATGGCAGTTGAGATTCACAAATAGGCCTTGTTTAAGAATCGGATGAATAGTCTTAATTGTACCAATGTAAAACAGGTGAAACGACATGTTTCCATTGCATCATAAATTGCTATGCCAAACGCTCAATTCAAACTTGGTGCATAGAAATATGAATTTGTCATCTGCAAATGAAACACTGAATCAATGTTAAGTGGTACTGGAGATGTGCGTCGTGAAAGTATGTGTTGAAAAACGAAGCAGAATAATTAGTAATATTGTCATTTTCAATGTTTAATTAACTTTCATACTGCATGTGTCAACTCATGTACATGTTCGGCTGCTCAGATCCAGGTTATTATTTTTTATTCCCATTACTCCATTAGTCAGTGAATTGGATTATAGCGAACCATTGTCGATCCCTAATCTATTCCATAAACTGTACATGGATGTATTTTATTCAGTTTGACATTCAACAGTGTGACATTTAAAAATAAATCACATTGACACTAGTTCATTCATTTGATAAGTTTTAAAAACCGCGTAGGCCAGCACACCATGGTTTCGATGGCGTTCTTGCAATCTTGGTGCAGCGGGTAGCAATCTTGGTGCAGCGGGTAGCAATCTTGGTGCAGCGGGTAGCAATCTTGGTGCAGTGGGTAGCAATCTTGGTGCAGCGGGTAGCAATCTTGGTGCAGCAGGTAGCAATCTTGGTGCAGCGGGTAGCAATCTTGGTGCAGTGGGTAGCAATCTTGGTGCAGCGGGTAGCAATCTTGGTGCAGCGGGTAGCAATCTTGGTGCAGCGGGTAGCAATCGTGGTTTGTTTTGTAGCTCCACGGTGATGGTAATGCACGTAGCTAAAATATTGGACCCTGAACACTGCGTTATAAACAGGCCAGACTTTCCTAGTGAATCTGATGCTCAAGAAACTAATCCTTGTCGAGACGAACACTTGCAGACGGCGAGCAATTTTAGCAATTGGGGCGATCCCCCTGGATTATTGATTTGAGCGATTGGGAGCGAGAATGATCGCTCGCCTCAAACGTGATGGACTGTACTAATGCTAACTTCTTACACAGTAGAATTTGTATTAATTAATATTACTACTAATAATATTGTCTCATTTTGATGTTAGTAATCCTTTTAACTAGGGTTATGCTTTTACAAATTCATACTGATTGTGTCTCATTTCACTTTAGAGCCCTTGATGCTAATTACCCTGCTACTCTTGCTAATTGGGCGATCTTTGACCTGCAGGTCAGAGGGCACTCATGCAGATACTGGATGATGCGCAGCGGATTGCTGACAAGTGCGTCAATCCAGATGACCGTGCTGCCATCTTGAAGGCAACTGCTGACCTAATATCAATGACTGACGCTCTGAGTGAACTGCGAGAACAGGGGCTGGTAAGGCGGGGGTACTAGACAGGGGTGGGAGGGCAACTTGGCAGGGGAGGGGAGGGGCACCACAAGCCATAAATTGGGATGCTACTGTGTAGGGGTTGTTATTTAGTTATAAATCAGTTTCATTGTGGACTGGAATTATATGATTTTGAGGTAATTTCCACTGTGACGTTCCTTCATGTCAAGCGTCAACAGAGACTAGACATTTTGTGTTAAAGGTACCTCCTCAATTCGATTTTTTCGCTTGTCTCATTTCAGACTCATTTAAAAATGTAATTTATCTAGTGTCCACTATAACATGCCAGCTCGTTTGTGCAGATTTGTTATTTAGTTTTGTTGAAATCATCAGGCCAACTATTAAGTTATTTTTGAGATGTTCCATTCAACATTTTTTAAGAAAGGACAAAAGTTGTCCGGCTGTATATACTATGACATATGGCTATTCTCACTTTCGCAAGTTATTCAATCTAATAGTTAAATTCTTTTGATGATTTTAAAAGTATGCATGTTGTTGTTCTGTAGGGTAACACCCCCCAGGCCGTGTCGCTGGCCCGCGGCATCCAGCAGAAGCTGCAGGAACTCCAGGACTTGTGTCGTCAGGCTGTCTCCGCGACAGAGCGCAGTGGCATCCGCCACCCCGCCCACACCGTCACAGGCAAGGTGGAGCAGGCTCAGCGCTGGCTTGCCAACCCCGCAGTCAGTGACAGCGGCCTCGGTATGTCGTTTGCACAGACTGGTCACATACTGATAACTTGTGATGATGTGTTGTTATTCCTGTATGTGTTGTGATATGATTATGGTATATAAATCAGTTCTAGTTATACTGTTATATTGGATACCTGTACATGTAGAAATATGATTGAGGTATATAAAACCAATTCTAATGTTAAATTATTAAATATAAAACATGTTCCCCTGTATATGTTGCAGTGTAATTATGATTTAACAGACATATAACTGTATCTGCACATGTTGGTAGCAATATGATTGTGGTATATAAATCATTTTCAATTCAAGAACAGGCTTCGAAACATTAGGAAAATCCTGTTTTGTTTGTTAAATCACAAATTTGAAATTATTCCTTAGTTGTTTGTTATGGTATATGCTTAGTTGAATGTAAAAAAAACTCTAAACTCATTATATTGAGAATATAAGTTGCTATAAAGTTTTATATTTCGTAATGAAAACACAGTTGTTCCATTCTGATCATGCATGATATAACTGCATATCTTGTCCTATGTGTACATTGTGCTAATCTGATTGCAGGTGAGGAAGCTGCGCGTATGGTTGTAGCTGAAGGTCGTAAGTTGGCCCAGAGTCTGACTGGAACAAAGAAGGCTAATCTGCAGCAGCTGTGCGACGATGTCGAACAACTGACGTATCAACTGTCAGACATGTGCCGAAGGGGTCAGGTAAGTGGCGCCCCCTGTGGTCAGCTGTCGACAGACACCTAGTTTTATGCATCGTTCACATGGCTGGAAATTTATTCCTACAATATATGTTTTGTTTTGATAAACTTATACGAGAATTTATACTCGAGATTCATGCTTAAAATGTAGACTTAACATAATAATTAAAATGTATGCTTACAATTTATGCTTAAAGTTTATACTTAATGTTTATACTTGGAATTGGTACTTAACATTTGATTTTTTATCATTATTTTAATTTTTTTACATATATGTAAAGATAGAATTTTTCAGTGAAACTATGTGTACTTATACTTTTTATTTGTGCGGATGGTGTATAGTAGTGCTGACTAGTAGGCGTGTGCTTCAGGCTAACACACCCCAGGCCAGGGCGGTGGCCGCTACCCTCTCTCACAAGCTGCACCAGCTTGAGAACGCCTTCAAAGACACCCTCGTCAACCAGGTCAGAGTTCATGCCACGTTCTGTCTATGTGGCCGGTTGGTGCAACTGTTTCAAGGTTCCATCCCTACTGTGTATCGCATGGATGAATGTATGAAAACAGAAATAAACCTAGTGTGGCACTTTATGGTAAAACTGTCACATTTTGAAGTGACCCATAGTCATCATCAGGAAAAAGACATTTGTACAATAAAACAGAAATATTAAACGGATTCGGTACATTTTGTGAATGGCAATTTTAAATGGATATGTTTAATATTTATTAATAATATATATATAGTACCAAATCGATAATATAATGATATTCTTTGGTGCTGTACATAATACAAACTAAGAATATTACATAAAACAGGTAGGATAAAATAGGATAGGATAATATATATATATAAATATATTATATGAAATCTAGACAATTATGTTGTGGTGCTATAGACAAATAAAAGAAAACAGATAACATGATTAGTAGAGTCTGATGTGATAAAACAATTAATTAAAAATAATTAAACTATATATATATATATATATATGTATAACTTAATTGTACGCAACATTATATATATACATATATGGCATAAGATAACCACTGTTGTTTATCAAAATAAATCTGATGCAGTTAATGACTTGGTGACATTGTTGTTTGTAGGTGGCTGAAGACTTCGTTGACACCACATCCCCCCTCAAGCAGTTGACTGATGCAGCCATGATGCCATTTGGTGAGAATATTTCATTGTAATTTTTCGTTTACAAGTAGCATACCATGCCCAACCAATTACATGTATGTATTTTGACTTGTAACTTGTATATTCCCTGAGAATTACATCTGACCCACAATTGTACACATGTAATTAAATTAACGTCAACATTTGTTTTACCCTTATCTTATAATGGTTAAGTAACATTTCTCAAACAGTTCCCACAAACTCCAATTACTGTGTAAGATGTGGAAGGAATGGTAGCCATCTTGCTTGCTTGTCATTGTTATTGGAAAGGAATGTTTCATCAACTCAACAAAATCTGTTTGTGCACATATCACTGACGGCATGGACTTATCAGATGAGGAAGGTAAGGCTTAGCCTGGTAGTCAAGGGCATCCTCGCTAGCCAGCGATGGTAGTAGTACTACAGTACCCCTGGCAGACATCCTCGCTAGCCAGCGATGGTAGTAGTACTACAGTACCCCCGGCAGATCGACCTGTTCACACGTGGATTTGTCAGTTTAACTCATGCCATGTGCAGATGTACTCGACGCGTTTCTGTGCCCAAATTTCAAAGACTGTTCCCACGGAACGCTCATCATGACAAGTCCGACCAATTCACGACAGGTGCACTATAAATTAAAGTTAAGTTCCTGTATGCGAGCCCTGTAAATCTGAGTGAGCATTGTTAGTGGTTAACACAGCAACTGAAAGTTCCACGTTTCAACAAGTTCATCTATCAGAGGTACTGATGTAGTCACAAGCCTCTGGCGGCGAGGTGGTCAAGGGAGACAGGTTTCTGTCTTTGCATGTTACTGTAAGCTGTCATAATCTCTTTCTACATATTTTGATTGTTCAGTATGACATCATGGGTCAGTATGACTTATGGGTAATTGTGATCTCATGGGTAATTGTGATCTCATGGGTCATGTTGATCTCATGTGTCGGTGTGACCTCAAGAGTCAGTGTGATCTCATTGCTTAGATTAGAAGAAATGACACAATGTTATACACATGCCATGTCCACACAATCTCCTTGAATATACCAATTAAATTAGTGCTAATCTTCAGTCTTCAGTATGTTTATTCCAAACAGCCCCTTCTGGGGCTAACATAGGAGGGACTGATAGGTTTGCGGTAGTGTCGAATTACTTGTATTAACAGGAATGAAACCATGAATTGTCCATCCACGTGTAGGAGTTCCAAATCGGGAAGGTATATTTGCTGACCGTGCGAGAAACTTCACGGCCCATGCAAACAAGCTGGCAAACACGGCCGTCGCGGTGGCCTCTGGTGGCGGCTGCAATAACAAGCGGATCATCGAGGGCATCAACCACGCGGCACAGGACGTGAGTCAGGGCCCATAGTCTCGAAAGACAATTTAGACAGAGACAAATTTATAACTAAAGTTTTTCATAAATATGGCAGCAAAACTGAATTTTAGTCTTTCGAGAATGTCGGTTGTCAATTGTGTGAAAACACTGAAGCAGGAAATGTATATTTGTCATGTTTATGGTCTGTGTGATATAAGAGGTGATAGTGACAGAATTACATGTGGTTCATAGCTGCAATAGAAATTCATCTTTGAACGACTTGGCTAGTCCTTGAAGTAGCGTCATAAAAATAATGTAGTTTAAACATATTAAAATAGAGTATTTGATTAAGATAAATAAATATAATAAATAAATAATTATAGTAAATAAATAAATAATTATAATAATTAAATAAATCAAATATATGTTCATAAAAATGATATATGGATCTAGTAAGATTTTTTGGAGACCAGAATTGAACTGTTTTCCCCTCTCCAGCTGAGTGACCTCACCCCGGAAGTCGTGAAGGCAGCCCGCATCGTGCTGTTGAACCCTCAGAACGAGGCTTCAACGGAGCACTTTGAACTGCTCAAGAAACAGTGGCTGGACAAGATGGACAAGATGAGGGACCTAGTGGACGAGGCAGTGGACACAAACGCATTCATCAGGGCCTCAGGTATGCGTCTTGTGTCTCCTCCTAAAAAATTCAGTCATTTTGTTAAAAATCAAACCTATTTATTTTAGTATCCACTATGACACTACACTACATTTGTTATTTACTTTTTGTGAAATCATTGGACAGAGTATTAAATTTTTTTCCCAGATCCAGTAAAAATGTTCGGCAAAAAAAGAGCAAAGGTTGCTCACCTCTGTGACAGAAGGCCAGCCACACTTCCGCAAGTTACCCAATCTAACGATCAAAGTCAGGTTCCTGAGGATATAGGCGCCATAGAAGTCGATTATTATTATTATTATTATTATTAATTCTTTTTATGATTGTAACAAAAATATGCACTCTTATTAAATCGACTGCACATATTACTTAAACTATTCACACATTTCAAATTTTATCATCAATAAAACTTATTCATGAATGACTAAATCACAAGTAGGTTTGAGATTTGTTGTAATTTTTTTTGAGTTAGATGAAATAATTGTGTTTGTTTACAGAGGAGGGAATTCTGCGAGACACAGAGAAGGCTGAGGAAGCCATCAAGAGGGGTGACGCACCTGGCATTGTCAGCGCGACCTCCAACATCGCCCGCCGTGCCAACCGTGTCCTCCAAATGGCGCAACAGGAGGCAGACAACAGTGAAGACCCGAGATTTGTGGAGCACGTCAATGAGGCTGTTCGCAATCTGCGATCAAGTTAGTGCTTATGAAAATGGATTGTTCAGTTTAATTTTGACACACAGTTGTTTGGAAGAGCCATGCAAAATTTCTGAATTGAAGGCAAGGTAATTTTTAAAGGTGGTGATTTGGAAACATGTTATTAATTTTGGATTGTCAGCCATTTTAATGATGCCCGTGGTTGTCCATGATGCATCCATTCACACGTCACATAATGATGCCCGTGGTTGTCCATGATGCATCCATTCACACTTCACATAATGATGCCCGTGGTTGTCCATGATGCATCCATTCACACTTCACATAATGATGCCCGTGGTTGTCCATGATGCATCCATTCACACTTCACATAATGATGCCCGTGGTTGTCCATGATGCATCCATTCACACTTCACATAATGATGCCCGTGGTTGTCCATGATGCATCCATTCACACTTCACATAATGATGCCCGTGGTTGTCCATGATGCATCCATTCACACTTCACATAATGATGCCCGTGGTTGTCCATGATGCATCCATTCACACTTCACATAATGATGCCCGTGGTTGTCCATGATGCATCCATTCACACTTCACATAATGATGCCCGTGGTAGTCCATGATGCATCCATTCACACTTCACATAATGATGCCCGTGGTTGTCCATGATGCATCCATTCACACTTTACATAATGATGCCCGTGGTTGTCCATGATGCATCCATTCACACGTCACGTAATGATGCCCGTGGTTGTCCATGATGCATCCATTCACACTTCACGTAATGATGCCCGTGGTTGTCCATGATGCATCCATTCACACTTCACGTAATGATGCCCGTGGTTGTCCATGATGCATCCATTCACACTTCACGTAATGATGCCCGTGGTTGTCCATGATGCATCCATTCACACTTCACGTAATGATGCCCGTGGTTGTCCATGATGCATCCATTCACACTTCACATAATGATGCCCGTGGTTGTACATGATGCATCCATTCACACTTCACATAATGATGCCCGTGGTTGTCCATGATGCATCCATTCACACTTCACATAATGATGCCCGTGGTTGTACAAGATGCATCCATTCACACTTCACATAATGATGCCCCATTTCTAAGCATAGAGATTGCTTAATGTGTTCATTTGTTAGCTTGAAATTGCAGAATTTATATACTTGCTTGCATATGCATGTCAGGTGACTAGCCTGAGAAGTAATGACTTATTCTGGTAAACCACCATCAGTTATACGCAATTATATTTTGGTAAATAAAATATTGTTATTGTTACCCGATTGGCTACTTACTTCCAGCGATCGCCCCAATGGTTCAGAATGCAAAGGGAGTCGCACAAAACCCCAGGGATCCAAATGCTGCCGGTAGATGGCGTGATGTCAATCAACAGGTGAGATGTGTGTCACGCTGACCTAGATTATCATCTTCTTTACATGACAGAGTTCTGAGTTCAAGACCTGGACTGGGCATGGGTAAGTTTGGTGTAAAAGCCTGGCTTTCAACATTGGAGATTGTATTTCTCATGACTCGGATGAACACGTTAATGTCAGTCCCATCTCATTTATATATCTTATAATGTGTCTATGAAGGGGCTGGTCCCGGATATATGGCGCTATAGAAATGTTAGTAATAATAATAAATAATAATAATTTATTTGGGGGTGTAAAAGAACCATTGAGGACGACATACACCCTAGCAGTGGCCACCCTCAGTGACATGCACCCTGGCAGTGACGACCCTGGCAGTGACCACCCCAGTGCCAGCATATAAAGGTTGGCTTGGCGATAATGTTCTGAAAAAGGCTGGCAAGTTGAATGAGACCTTGAAACACCATACAATTGTAGTAACTACAACATACAGACTAGTCAGTTACTAGAACGTTGCCGGGTGCTGGAAACAACTAGAACTAGAAGTCTCTGTGGGGGGTCTTCATATGAGTTAAGATGGCTTAGATTGGTCTTTTTTAAGGAGCTCTTTCTTTATTTCATTGATTAACTTTGGTATTGTATCTTAGCAATGTAGTGGTGCGACACAGTGTATGAACTTAATAGCAAAAGCTGGTTAAATACAATATAAATTAATCTTAGATTATGTTAGTTAGATACGCGTATAAATGTCAGATTATGTTGGTTATGTGTAGTGGATGTCAGAATGATATGTTGGTTCAATGTAAGGATTGTAATATAAGAATTTTTACATTGCATCATGGTCATATTCTGACATTGATGTAACATTAATCAGCCATAATAGTACGTTATATGACATTGATATAATGTTGTTGAAGGGGAGAGCAGCTGTAAGATTGAGAAGCTGCCTGGAGTAAATACATGTTTTTACATTATTTCAGATGAGTAACATTATTCAAATGAACTGGGGGCTACCACAATCATCTATTTTAATATTTTTATATATGTATTACTTTTATTAACCATGTTTACCTAAAATTGTTTCCTCTTTACGTATGATGCTCAGCAAGCAGAAGACAAGTATCCAATGTTTTATTGGAAAATAAACTCGTATCGTATTGTTCTATTGTATTTTATCATAGCAAATATTTAAATTATAATATTAACCCTTTCCCTGCAGTTGATTGATGGTGTGCGAGGAGTGAGGAAGGTTGTGAGCCCAAGGGAAGACTTCCCACCTCCCATGGCAGATTTCCCACCACCGCCCCCAGATATGGGTCAACTCCACATCTCCGGTGAGTTCCTTACCCCAGGTTGTGCACCACATTGTTGGTGGGTGATAATACAAGGAGTTACAGTGGGTGATAATAGGGGATATTAGCCATTATGTGTGGTAGTTTCATTATGTTGTTGCTGTAGATGTTATTGCTGTGTTGTATTGTAGTCATTTTGTTGCCCACACAAAATTGTGCAGATTTTGCGTGGCAGTGGTTTGATATGAGATAGATAGAAGCATAGATGCCTTCTCTGGTGACTATACTCCCTGATTTCTGCTTGCTCGCGTAGCCAGGATAGTTGTCATGTTGTTGGCAGTGTCATTCTCTCACAGTTTGTGCTTTTGGTGATTCTGTGACTTGTGACTATTGTTGTATGATGACATATTTATGTGCTGTTTCTAAAATGTGACAGTATTATAAAGAAATCGCATTTCAGGATTGTAAAAGGTTAAGATTTGACATTTATGGGGCCTCAATGAGTCTCAATGATACTGTGATTAAGTTTCATAGTCACATTCACCTCACAAAAACTGTTATTGAGGTATGTGATTTATAAAATGACATCAGGCGACATTTGGTATGTATAACTACACAGACATTGCATACTTCTGGCCCAGACGCCGACAGGGTGAGGGCTAATATCCCTCGACCACCACCCCTCCCCTGTGGGGTTAAACAGGGCGACCAAGTAAGCCCTACCCAGAAACTGGACGAAGCCATAGAGGTGTTACTCGGACAGACAAGTCCAGTAGCGATTAAAACGAGAGGTATTCGTCTGTGATCCTCTGATTGGTTGGTCTGAGGTGTTTCACAATTAGTATTCATTATAAAAACACTGCAACTAATAACAAATAACTGTATATCTGGCTGCTAATTTAACTGCTTATCCAAAACATGGAATCCTTTACTTTATTTATTACAAACAAGTAAAAACTAAAGTTGCAATGATGATCTAACATTTTGAAAATGTCACAAATATGTGCCCTGTTACATATTTTTGTTATATAACTTTCACCCAAGGCCTTTAGCCAGGATTCTGAATTTTTCCAATTAACTCGTTATCACTTTTTATTTTCCAGTGACGCAAAACAAAAACCAGTTACACTTATATCGAGGGTTAATTGGGAGTGATGAAAGAAATGTCCATTAAAATCAAAAATGATACCATCACAGATGTACTGTACAAACTGAAATGTTACAGCAAAATCACATACCAATTCCTAAATTTACACAGTTCATCGATTCCTGACATTCATAAAGCTGGTTTGACCCGATCAAATTCAAATTGCCAGTATTGATTTAAGGGTTAAATCTGTTATTTGAAAAGCAATAACGAGACAATGGGTCTCTGGCTAAGTGCCTGCTGTACCCCACACAAGATAAATCAAGCAAGTGCACATTTTGTTTCCCTTTACTTACTGAGGTGTTTTGATTTGCTCTGAGAATTTTGTTTCAAGGTTTGGGTTGATGACCAATGTTTGATGTGAGGTGGGAATTTAATGTTGACAGTTTACTCATTTTTGTGTGCAAATTATTAACACTTAACAATATGGATGTGATGATATATTTGGATCACAGTACGATGCACATCATAATATTTGTATTGGATTAATTGATTAACAGAGATTTTGCATAAAATATTCGCCCAAATTAATACTTCCATGTGCCTTTGAATTAAACAATTTGTAGTAATTAAAAAACTAAAGAAAACAATTAAAAACTACTGAACTTTGATATGTTCTAGTCACACGAAGTTGCTATGACCTTGTATTTATTAGTTTGCATTAAGTTGTGCTGTTTCCTTCATCCACAAGTGGTTTAGTAACTTTTTGTGTATAATAAAATAGATTATGTTTGGGATTCCTGATTTTTTTTGTGAATGAAGGTTCCGTCCAGTTGGAATTACATGAATGTCAGTAAATTATTTCGGATCTGACATTTTTCATTAAATTCCATTTGTTTCAACAATCGATACAACACCACGATATGTTCAATTAAAAGTTGCCCTGTACATGTGAAATGAAAGCAGTTTTTATACGTGTACATACTATCAACAATATTTTTGACGTTTATCAAAGTCTGTTTTTATATTGTGCAGTTTCAGAATCCTAACACGTTTGGTCATTATATTATTTCATGGAATGTGGGTATCGTAGTCGACCTAATACGTGAACAGAAAGCTTGAAAAAAATTGGGCCATGAAAAAAAATTAAGAAATCTGTTTTATAAGCATACACCAACATTTTTTCTCTAGACAATAAGGTAACTGTTTAACACTAGTGGTGTCATTTGGTGACTAATGTAGAACAAATGAAAAGTGTTGCCAACTGTTTAACACCAGATGGCGACACTTTTCAGTTCTACACTAGTCAAATTACAATAATTATAGATCCTGCTGATTAAAAAAGGGGGTGTACCAGGTACGCTAATTAAGACATGTATGCTTAATAGGTTGAATACGGTATGGTGATTACCTCTCAAGAAACTTTTAATATTCGTTCCGAATATTTAGGTCGACTCATACGTCCTTCGTTGGCAGACTGACATCGCTACAGTGTGCCTGACAAAGGCCTAATGGCTTGGCCGAAATATCTGGAACATATAGAACAGTTTCTTAAGAGGTAACGACCATATTAGATATTTCTGATACATTGTTATTAACCATCAACTGTGAATACCTGATACTTGTGAATTGACACAATGATCACCTGACATAGGTGCACCTATAGCCCCGCCCCTGCCCCCGACACGGGGTCATGTCAGGTCACCAGGGTTCACTTCAGCCCGTGGCCGGCAATTGGCGGACCAAATCCCGACTTTTGAAGTCGATTTGGAGGAGCGGGTTCGGGCTCAGAAGCCAAAAACGGAACAAACGTTTGTAACACAAGGTAGATGAGATTACTTCTCAGAATGCCCACTTCTAACACGATCAATGCCGTGGCGCGTGTGTGTTTTGTGCGTGAATTCAGACAGGTTTATTAATATTCCGAAGCATTTCTATGTTGAATGGGTGCCATGTTGCGGCTCCTAGTTGAATTGCTTGAGCGATGTTTGCTGGTGGCCATTGAGCGTTGATTCAGCAAGTTCTGCGACCGATGTTTGCCATTACCTATTTCTCTGGCTGTGAAGCTATAAAACTGCATGGCTTCCCATTTTGTTTCATTGCTTTGACTATTTAAAGTTGTTTTTGCCCAATTTGTTTGTGGCGTGCTGAGTTTGATTATTGAATTATTTTGTTTTGTTTCCAATTTATTTAGGCATGCCATTTTGGTTATGGCATCAGTTTTAATTTGTAACTTCTCAGATTGTTTCATTAACCAAGAGTCTACTTTTATTCACAACGTAATCAGTAACTTGTGATCACATGGGTTAGTGAGGCTCACGTCTGGAATTGAAAATATTTTTCATTTACCATTTCTGGATGCAGAATTTACTTTCTTGATATTCAGAGAAAAACAGTTAACTGAAATGAAATAAAACATTTTTTTTCTGAAATTTTCTTATGACATTAGATTTTTAAACATGGAGTGATTTGCTATGTTATAATAATGATTGAGAACATTTGTTTATTTTGAACCTAGTGAATAAAATCAGAAATGTAGCAAACAAATCTTATTGTAAGAATTTAAATTAGATAATAAACTAGGTCTATCACTGAAAAAAGATTGCACCCAATCCATGTGTGTAATATACCCTCCGATTTGACGAATGCATGATAGAAAAGGATGCTTCAGTTTTGGGTTGGTCGTAATATCGAGTGTTTGAGTGTCTTTGTGAGTTACAGAATCAGCCATTTTGATCTTTTTAGTAGGGGTCTTCATGGTGCCGTTCTTAAAGAACCTTCGTCAATCAATTTTTTAGCTCGACCCATTTCAAACCCATTTCGCAAAACAATTGCCATTCTGGTATCCACTATGACATGCTCGTGTGTAAAAAAAAAAAAATTTAAATCGAACAAACTATTAAATATTTTTTTTTTTAGCTATCACTAAATTATTTTTAATTATTATTAAATTATTATTAAATTATTTTTTATTATTATTAAATTATTTTTATGGTCAAAATTTATTTAAAAAAAGGGCAAAACTAGTCTGGCTCTATATACTATGATATAAGGTATTCACACTTTCACAAGTTACCCCGATCGATTGATGAAAGTGACTTCTTTCAATGATTTTAACAAATGTATACAGTCTTTAATTAAATTGACTGTATATTACTGTTCCCACACTACAGATCTGAACATCAATAAACCTAATTCATGATGGGCTACATCAGTTGAGGAGAGAGTTTTAAGACATTACATCCATGCAGCAATGACTGCTCCCTGGAGGTGCCTTACTGTGAACAATATTTTACAGCATTGATGCATTCACCATGGGATGTTTTCTGAAGTAATGGCTGTGCATTTTAAATATTCATGATTTCAATAACATAACAATTATGTTAATGAAATGTTGAATAATGACCAAGTCTAAACTGTTTTCAGTAATTTTAAATGTTCAAGTTTGACATAATATTTAATAATGTTATTTGTTAAAAACATTAAGTTGTATTAGAATAAACATGCAATGTGTGTGATACAAGTGCAATGTGTGTGATACAAGTGGAATTATGGCAGAATAAATGCTTGCTGTATTTAGGTAACTTTTTATGTACTGTGTATATTTTATATGGAAATAATTTGCAGTGTTCAAATTGTGCGTAATCTCAGTAATGCTTTTTTCTATGAAATACATAATAAAATATTACATATTATGAGCATAAAACTGTCACTATCAACGTTCCTTTGTTGCATATAACCACACATATTTTTTACCAAGTAAACATGTCTCTTTACACAGCTAAAGTTCCCATGGAGCCTGTGGGTCAAGGTATGCTATTGTTGCCGTGGCAACACACATGACCTTGTGTGACAACATGATGTGCATGTCGTCATGGCAATGACATTGTTTCCTATACATAACTCCAGGCATTGTCTTGTGGTGTGGGTTCCCACTAAGCATTAAGGTATTTGCTGATATGATAAGTTGCTTATGTCCTAAGTTTGCATGTTTGATTTGACTTTGTATTTATTTTACTGAATTTATATAATATTTTAAGGAATCTGTGTGTGTGAACGTGGAATGCACACATTTGATTAACAAATGGATTGATAATTTTGATGACTTGTAGATTGATGTGTCAAGGAAAACTAAAATCTTTCAACCTTTTGTTGTTGTGTGCAATTGCTGTAATTGGTACTGATCCCCACAGTCAAGTAACACATTTATTTCTTATAGAACAGCTCAGAGGAAGGTATTTGTTGTCAAGATATAGCTTCCTCTATGAAAGAGGCAGCTCAGGCAAAGTGTGGAATCCCTCTATGAAAGAGGCAGCTCAGGCAAAGTGTGGAATCCCTCTGTGAAAGAGGCAGCTCAGGCAAAGTGTGGAATCCCTCTATGAAAGAGGCAGCTCAGGCAAAGTGTGGAATCCCTCTGTGAAAGACAGTGTAGATGGGTTAGAATCTGTAATCTGTGAAAAAATAAAATAAGACAACGCAAAAGGCAGTTGTCATTCTTATTAACTGTAGTGACAAGCCAACGTTTCAGTTTATTTGATTATAAGATTTTGACTTCATTTGAGATCTTTATGCTCCTTCAGAACCTTAATGAAGGATGCCTAAACAATGTGGTTTAACAACAGTAGAGACAAATGGATTAACACTTATAGAAGTCAAGTTTTTTTTCACGCATAACTGTTTCTCCGAAGGTAGAAGAGCTAGCAGACAGGAAGTAGAGCTAGCAGACAGGAAGTAGAGCTAGCAGACAGGAAGTAGAGTTAGCAGACAGGAAGTAGAGCTAGCAGACAGGAAGTAGAGCTAGCAAAAGAACTGTAAATTGGATATAAGAAAGTATTAATTTCTTCATAGGACAATAAATGAATGGAACAAATTATCAGTAATTTATCAAACTATTCAGCTCGTGTGAATGCTAGCAGCATGAATATGTCTAAAACAAAATTGAAAAAAATCTCAGAAGGGCAGATTACACATAGGAATAATCGTTGAACTCTTGATAAGCCAATGGCTTCCTTGTTTGTTTACCATCTGGGATTGATGCTTTGGATGGTAGTGGTGGTGTTGGTGTGTATGCGAGCCTGGTAGTGATGGTGTTGGTGTGTATGCGAGCCTGGTAGTGATGGTGTTGGTGTGTATGTGAGCCTGGTATTGATGGTGTTGGTGTGTATGCGAGCCTGGTAGTGATGGTGTTGGTGTGTATGTGAGCCTGGGAGTGATGGTGTTGGTGTGTATGTGAGCCTGGTAGTGATGGTGTTGATGTGTATGTGAGCCTGGTAGTGATGGTGTTGATGTGTATGTGAGCCTGGTAGTGATGGTGTTGGTGTGTATGCCAGCCTGGTAGTGATGGTGTTGGTGTGTATGTGAGCCTGGTAGTGATGGTGTTGGTGTGTATGTGAGCCTGGTAGTGATGGTGTTGGTGTGTATGCCAGCCTGGTAGTGATGGTGTTGGTGTGTATGTGAGCCTGGTAGTGATGGTGTTGATGTGTATGCGAGCCTGGTAGTGATGGTGTTGGTGTGTATGCGAGCCTGGTAGTGATGGTGTTGGTGTGTATGCCAGCCTGGGAGTGATGGTGTTGGTGTGTATGTGAGCCTGGTAGTGATGGTGTTGATGTGTATGTGAGCCTGGTAGTATTGGTGTGTATGTGAACCTGGTAGTGATGGTGTTGGTGTGTATGCGAGCCTGGTAGTGATGGTGTTGGTGTGTATGCCAGCCTGGCCAGTAGTGATGGTGTTGGTGTGTATGCCAGCCTGGCCAGTAGTGATGGTGTTGGTGTGTATGCCAGCCTGGCCAGTAGTGATGGTGTTGGTGTGTATGCCAGCCTGGCCAGTAGTGATGGTGTTGGTGTGTACGCCAGCCTGGTAGTGATGGTGTTGGTGTGTACGCCAGCCTGGTAGTGATGGTGTTGGTGTGTATGCGAGCCTGGTAGTGATGGTGTTGGTGTGTATGCGAGCCTGGTAGTGATGGTGTTGGTGTGTACGCCAGCCTGGTAGTGATGGTGTTGGTGTGTATGCGAGCCTGGTAGTGATGGTGTTGGTGTGTATGCCAGCCTGGTAGTGATGGTGTTGGTGTGTATGCCAGCCTGGTAGTGATGGTGTTGGTGTGTATGTGAGCCTGGTAGTGATGGTGTTGATGTGTATGCGAGCCTGGTAGTGATGGTGTTGGTGTGTATGCGAGCCTGGTAGTGATGGTGTTGGTGTGTATGCCAGCCTGGGAGTGATGGTGTTGGTGTGTATGTGAGCCTGGTAGTGATGGTGTTGATGTGTATGTGAGCCTGGTAGTGTTGGTGTGTATGTGAACCTGGTAGTGATGGTGTTGGTGTGTATGCGAGCCTGGTAGTGATGGTGTTGGTGTGTATGCCAGCCTGGCCAGTAGTGATGGTGTTGGTGTGTATGCCAGCCTGGCCAGTAGTGATGGTGTTGGTGTGTATGCCAGCCTGGCCAGTAGTGATGGTGTTGGTGTGTATGCCAGCCTGGCCAGTAGTGATGGTGTTGGTGTGTACGCCAGCCTGGTAGTGATGGTGTTGGTGTGTACGCCAGCCTGGTAGTGATGGTGTTGGTGTGTATGCGAGCCTGGTAGTGATGGTGTTGGTGTGTATGCGAGCCTGGTAGTGATGGTGTTGGTGTGTACGCCAGCCTGGTAGTGATGGTGTTGGTGTGTATGCGAGCCTGGTAGTGATGGTGTTGGTGTGTATGCCAGCCTGGTAGTGATGGTGTTGGTGTGTATGTGAGCCTGGTAGTGATGGTGTTGGTGTGTATGTGAGCCTGGTAGTGATGGTGTTGGTGTGTATGCCAGCCTGGTAGTGAGGATGCTTCTATTCAGCACTACATGTTACAATGGTGGGAATGTACATGAAGTTTGGTACATAAGAAACCCATGTTTTTGTTGGCAGTTTGGTGAGTCAAGTCTTGTCAGAGTGATCAAGCTGCGTATTAAGCTTATGAATGGTGACATGAAGACAAAGCATGTATTGTGATACTTAAACTTGCAGCGCATAACAGGTTGTCTTATGATGATCAGGATATCATCTGTCATGATAATGATCATCTGTCATGATAATGGTCATCTGGTTACATTTAAATATTTGAGAAACCATAATACTGGACAACAGAATGAAGACAAGTGCAATTAGGCATGCAGAACATGCCTAAAAATTGGTTTCCTAGCCAGGTTAGGATTTTGTATCAACCAACTTATGAGATATAAAAAGATAATTTTTCACTGTGTCATGGTGTCCATAAAGTCTCTTTCACATGACAAAAACATTTCCTATTGACATGAATTGTCTTATCATGTACAGGGGTGTATACTTGTTTGTGGGACATCTTAACAGGCTGGAGTCTTGTTCGTTGTTGGAATTAAACAGGTAAATCACTCCATCAGCTTAAAAACTTCCATGCACCATCAACCACCAAGTCAAGAAAGAGCTCTCAATCTGTCAATCCTTACAGCGTCCGGGCCATGATGTCATGTTTATGTGATAGCTGCCAGTGTGACATTGACATGTTTTGTTGTGTTAGTGTGTTGATGTGATAGTTGGTGTCAGTTTGATGTGACGTCTTGAGAGCTGGTAGCACACTGGTGACAGGTGCCAACATGTCGATGTGACATCACTGTGTCCTGTGTTGTGTCGTGTCGTTGACTAGTGGTGCGTTTTGCTTTGACAGTGCCTCCAGATGCCCCGTCTCCTCCCTTTGACCAGCAAGGTACCTATCTCTGTCTATCTTCTGACTCACTCATCTCCTCTGTGCTATCTGTGGCTGAGCCTAATGTTTCCACACTAACCCTGTCAGTTCTTGCTATGTTGGTCTAACCCTCTGAATTTCGAGGTTCCACTGATATTTCTGCAAGTTTTAAAGTTGAATATATTTGAAGAAGAAAACAGCTCACACAGCACTAAGGGTTTTGTCATAACACACATCCCACTTAATATGTCAAGACGTTCTCTAATACATCAAAATAATGCACATATCTGGCTAGATTCGGTTTTCTGAAGACTATTATATATAATTCTCCCCAACAACGCGCTTGCAGTGTGTCATCAAATTGTTTCCTCCATAGCTTTCTGATCTTACCATAGTGTTTTACAGAATATTAATGTCGCCTGTATACTTTACCTGTCACTTGTCAACTGTTTGCACCTGTCTTATTTCTGTTGACGTTTTCTGCATAGAATCGTAAAAATAACACTATTTTGTATGTATCTATGGTTACGATTTACACATAGCTGCACAAGTAAAACTTGATCGGTCGGTCGGTCGGTCGGTCGGTCGGTCGGTCGGTCGGTCGGTCGGTCGGTCGGTCGGTCGGTCGGTCGGTCGGTCGGTCGGTCGGTCGGTCGGTCGGTCGGTCGGTCGGTCGGTCGGTCGGTCGGTCGGTCGGTCGGTCGGTCGGTCGGTCGGTCGGTCGGTCGGTCGGTCGGTCGGTCGTGTACTTGTATGCAGCTATATAGTAATGAGACTAAAAACGACCAGAGCTCTGGCTGTTTGTGTGTTGTATTTGCTGTCAGTGTCATGTGGCTACCCCAGTAAATCACGTGGCACCAGGTTATTTCTACGTACTCTAACAATGACCATACACAAATAATTGTCATTGTATGCTTTCATGGAAACTTTAGGTGAAGATCTTTCTTATCATGCGTTGTATTTCTTTGACATTTTAACTGAAATTTTTTTATTGTTTTTCAGTAACTGTGACTTTGATTGAAATTTTTTTATTATCTACACAACTATTTCAAAACAGTACAGCATTATGTTATGTTTTATTTGTTACGAGCCAGATTAATAATGGTTAACAACGAAAATAATATTTGCAAAATAATTGTTTTGTTTTTTAATTTGCTAAGTAACAATTAATTGTGTATGGCTGTGTGAACAATGCTTACTACAGTGATTTAGAACCGCATATACACCTTGTGTTAATCATTATTTATGTTAATCATTTGTTAACTTTTTATGTTCATTTTGTAAAATACAACCCTGAGAGAGCCCACTGTTAGCTCAGTAACCCCGGCAAGAAAATGAACAAGGTCACAAGCTTTACCCTGTGCATGTATTTATTGTCCTGTCGTGTTTTATTTTAGACGATTGGAACAGGGGCGAATATGGTGCCCCTCCTGTTCCACCCCTCCCATACATGGAGGCATACAGCCCATACGGAGGTCTAGTACAACTCATCACCCTTCCCTAGCCTCCATTAGGACGAGGGCACAGGCTACTCATTTCCCCATCCCGTTCACTGCATGGGAAGTGTGAAAATGAAAATAAAATGCAAAACTAAAGGAACTTGTGGTGCCTAGCTCTGCATGTATCCACATTTTCCCTCCATCTGGTGTATATTACCCCGTGTCACCTTCCTCTGTCCACCCCCTCTCAGAGGTCAAAGGTAACATGGTACACATTTTCAAATTGCTTCTTGGTACTATTTTCTTAAATATTTGTCAAACCAAACCTATTCCCCTAGTACTAATGAGGGGGTGTGGCAGGAAATGGGGGATTCGAGGTTGGTCTATTGATGGGAAGTGGAAGGTTGAGACACCTGCCACACCTCCCTCACTAACTCTCATGTCATGTTGAAATGCAGCAGCCTAATAGCACGATTTATTCATCCTGTTTTTCAGCCATAGCTGTATAGATGTTTGGTTTCTCTAGACATTAATGTTGGTGATGCATTTCAATAGAGCTGAAAATCATTTCTTATTTGCTTACAAAAATAATAGTTTTCGCAGCTTACCTATGCTAACATTTTACAATCTAACATTTAATGTAATACACTTGTACACATTTAATTTATGTTAATGGTGTTGTTTAGACATAGTGCAAATGGAAATACTAGTACCTTCAAAATATGAATTATATATATTCATATAATATAACTAAGTGGTCTGTTTATAACCATTTTGGGTTGACTTGTACTATGGAATGGCAAAAAAATATGCCTTTGCAACAATGCTATGCTTTATCAATTGATTGGTTGTGTTATGTTCAACCTATTCAATTGATACTGATATGCTTAATCCAGCATTAAAAGATTATCTATATCATTATGTTAACATGGATATTCACACCTCCATCTTTGAACTTCCAAATTCGGTTGAGGTTAAATGCATTTCTTATGTGCATTGTGTTGAAGGGGTCAAAACTTGCTGTGGAAAATAAAATTATCAAAAATATTGTCTCCCACAATCCCTCATTCTTCGTACCATGTTCAGATGCCTTGTGCGAAACCTCTGTCTATGTTTGAATGGAGTTGAATTAGAATTTTGGAAAAGAATGGTGGCCATTTGCAATATCATGCATTTCCTCCTGTATCTTGGACTAAATGTTAATAAATTGCATTAATAAATGACTTCTACTTGAACAACATCTAGTTAGCCGATATGCAATCATTAGTAATGTGTTCGGTATCATAAATTATGTTTTATCAAAGGAAAGGAAAATCAAGTGAACAGTGAAATTATGCAATACAAGTGGCCCTGTGTAACAAACAAGTATCAAGTATCATGTGGAATATTATTATTAAACAAACATACAGTCTTTAAGTGTATATCAACAGGGGATTATGTCAATTTGACGGTGATTATTTAATCATGTGCTGACTACTGACATCTGTGGATTTTCAGAAATATTCATGTCAGTCTTCCAGCAGTTTGCATGTTCTGTGCATGTATAACATGTTTGCGTATATTAATTATTTGCATGTTTACTCAAATATGTGCTGTTTTATCAGCATATTTTGTTGTAATGTATATTTTTGGAATTTAGTGCCACAATGCTAATATAACTGTCCTTAGATACAAGTAGGTTGGTCTGCACATGCGAGGATATGCACAGAGACTCTTGGGTTGATGAACAAGAGATCTTTCAGTAAAATCCAGATTGTTCACCGCACAAAAACATGTTGCTTTTTTTGTCGTCAAGTGTTTTCCTCCATATGTTACTATAATGTCATATAAAGTATACTAACGTCACCTTTGTACTTCGTGTTTGCATTTTACAGCAGTTCACAACAAAGCAATAGCTTTTTTAGGTGGAAAGTCAAGTGCTCTGGCAGGATTAATAGTGAAGATAATTTTGAAAATTACTCAATATGCTACTTTTGAACAGTTCTGAAACTGATACATTTTAACACCAACTCCAGTAGCATCTTAGTATGTTGCAATGGATAGTTTTTTAAGTGGACCATTGACTTATGTGAATCCAACTCAGTTGATATGTTAATAAACTTTTATTAATTATTATAATTATGATACAATGTTGATGTTGGCCATTTTTAAAACTGATCTCATAACAAAATATTGTTTTACTGAAATAAGATTCCAAGATTAACCATGGTTTAAAAGTGCCGTTTTCAGATAGATTGAAAACAACATTGAAACGCCCTCTTGTGCCCCTGCAGACCGCGCACCTCCGAGGCCCCCACTGCCCATGGACTCAGCCCCACCCCGTCCCCCACCCCCGGAGACAGACGACGAGGATGATGCCAACTTCCCTCTTCCCCAGGCTAACCAGCCCATCATGGTGAGTATTGGGAACGGCATGAGGGTAAATAGTGCTTGATCATGGGGGTTTATTTCTCTTGGGTTAATGAGGTAGAATATGGGGGTGTCATAGTTGGTTGTTTCTCATAGGGGTAAGCAGTCGACGAGGGTGTCATAGTTGGTTGTTTCTCATAGGGGTAAGCAGTCGACGAGGGTGTCATAGTTGGTTGTTTCTCATAGGGGTAAGCAGTCAACGAGGGCGTCACAGTTGGTTGTTTCTCATAGGGGTAAGCAGTCGACGAGGGCGTCACAGTTGGTTGTTTCTCATAGGGGTAAGCAGTCAACGAGGGCGTCACAGTTGGATGTTTCTCATAGGGGTAAGCAGTCGACGAGGGCGTCACAGTTGGTTGTTTCTCATAGGGGTAAGCAGTCAATGAGGGCGTCACAGTCGGTTGTTTCTCATAGGGGTAAGCAGTTAACGAGGGCATCACAGTTGGTTGTTTCTCATAGGGGTAAGCAGTTAACGAGGGTGTCACAGTTGGTTGTTTCTCATAGGGGTAAGCAGTTAACGAGGGCGTCACAGTTGGTTGTTTCTCATAGGGGTAAGCAGTTAACGAGGGCGTCACAGTTGGTTGTTTCTCATAGGGGTAAGCAGTCAGTGAGGGCGTCACAGTTGGTTGTTTCTCATAGGGGTAAGCAGTTAACGAGGGCGTCATAGTTGGATGTTTCTCATAGGGGTAAGCAGTTAACGAGGGCGTCACAGTTGGATGTTTCTCATAAGGGTAAGCAGTCAACGAGGGCATCATAGTTGGATGTTTCTCATAGGGGTAAGCAGTCAACGAGGGCGTCACAGTTGGATGTTTCTCATAGGGGTAAGCAGTCAACGAGGGCATCATAGTTGGATGTTTCTCATAGGGGTAAGCAGTCAACGAGGGCATCATAGTTGGATGTTTCTCATAGGGGTAAGCAGTCAACGAGGGCATCATAGTTGGATGTTTCTCATAGGGGTAAGCAGTCAACGAGGGCGTCATAGTTGGATGTTTCTCATAGGGGTAAGCAGTCAACGAGGGCGTCACAGTTGGATGTTTCTCATAGGGGTAAGCAGTCAACGAGGGCGTCATAGTTGGATGTTTCTCATAGGGGTAAGCAGTCAACGAGGGCATCATAGTTGGATGTTTCTCATAGGGGTAAGCAGTCAACGAGGGCGTCATAGTTGGATGTTTCTCATAGGGGTAAGCAGTCAACGAGGGCATCATAGTTGGATGTTTCTCATAGGGGTAAGCAGTCAACGAGGGCGTCATAGTTGGATGTTTCTCATAGGGGTAAGCAGTCAACGAGGGCGTCATAGTTGGATGTTTCTCATAGGGGTAAGCAGTCAACGAGGGCGTCATAGTTGGATGTTTCTCATAGGGGTAAGCAGTCAACGAGGGCGTCACAGTTGGATGTTTCTCATAGGGGTAAGCAGTCAACGAGGGCGTCACAGTTGGATGTTTCTCATAGGGGTAAGCAGTCAACGAGGGCGTCATAGTTGGATGTTTCTCATAGGGGTAAGCAGTCAACGAGGGCGTCATAGTTGGATGTTTCTCATAGGGGTAAGCAGTCAACGAGGGCGTCATAGTTGGATGTTTCTCATAGGGGTAAGCAGTCAACGAGGGCGTCATAGTTGGATGTTTCTCATAGGGGTAAGCAGTCAACGAAGGCGTCATAGTTGGATGTTTCTCATAGGGGTAAGCAGTCAACGGGGGCGTCATAGTTGGATGTTTCTCATAGGGGTAAGCAGTCAACGAGGGCGTCATAGTTGGATGTTTCTCATAGGGGTAAGCAGTCAACGAGGGCGTCATAGTTGGATGTTTCTCATAGGGGTAAGCAGTCAACGGGGGCGTCATAGTTGGATGTTTCTCATAGGGGTAAAGCAGTAACTGGAGTAACTTGTGCAATTTTTGAGCACTTATTAGTCAGTTAGAAATTGCCTTGTGTGTTGTGGGGTAAATAGTCATCAGAGTGTTGTCAGATACATATAGTGCTATGATTATTCATTTATTTATTTGCCTATCAAGCTAACAGACTTACCACATTTGTGGTTGACCATTGATTCATTGTCATTCCCTAGATGGCAGCACATGCTCTACACATGGACTTGAAGCAGTGGTCAAGTCGGGACAATGAGATTATTTCTGCAGCCAAGAGGATGGCCTTGTTGATGGCCAAACTTAGTCAGATTGTCAGGCAAGTGTCATCTCTCACCTTGCTCGTGTAAAGATTTCACTCGACAGATCTTGGAATCCCAGCTCGAATAATAATGATAATTATATATATTATTTAATCAGATCCAAGATTTTTGTGGCGCTTCATAATTTTACACTGTAGATGGAGAACCACCGAAAATCAAAGAATATGCAACGTTAAATAAGAATATTAAAGCCTGAAATAACATTTTACTGGTGGACATTTAAAAAAATGTTAACAGTAAATGTAAAATATAGACTTGGTCCGCTTCTGTTTTATTATATTTACTAAAAAAAAATTCACAAAATTAACATTTGGTAGTCAGCCTAATTTAGGTGTGCACAAACATAGATGTGACTCTGTTTTTTGTGAAGTTCTCAAACTTGGTGTGCTTTGTGTAAGTTTCTGTTATTTATGCAGGGGTGAAGGAGGAACAAAACGTGACCTCATTGCGACAGCAAAGGCAATCGCCGAGTCATCAGAGGAAGTGACACGGCTGGCGAAGGAACTCGCGCGTGAATGTACAGACAAGCGTATGCGTACCGTGAGTGTTTTCTTCATTTTTTTTTTAACCAGGCTTTGGTTCAGTTACAGTCAAACACCAATTACACCAATTCCAATTCCTCAAAAATACCAATTCCGAAATTCTAGTTATCAATTCCATATCAAAATAACAGTGTGTGAACAGAGCAACCGTGAACATACTCAACGCCAAACAACATCTGTGTTAGAGTAGCTTTAGTTATTCTCTGAATATTATGGCAAACAAAGATGATATGCACAACATATTATATTTTATTTATTATTTGTAGCGAATAATTTGAGTTTTGAAATGACATGATGTATTTTTAAAAGTTATTGAAAAATAATTGAAAAGTTATTGAAAATAGCAGGGCTAAAAGTTGTCATCAGATGGATGTGTTAGGGAGATAAGGAGGGTGAACAGGGCTAAAAGTTGTCAACAGATGGATGTGTGTGCTAGGGAGATAAGGAGGGTGAGCAGGGCTAAAAGTTGTCAACAGATGGATGTGTTAGGGAGATAAGGAGGGTGAACAGGGCTAAAAGTTGTCAACAGATGGATGTGTTAGGGAGATAAGGAGGGTGAACAGGGCTAAAAGTTGTCAACAGATGGATGTGTTAGGGAGATAAGGAAGGTGAACAGGGCTAAAAGTTGTCAACAGATGGATGTGTTAGGGAGATAAGGAGGGTGAACAGGGCTAAAAGTTGTCAACAGATGGATGTGTTAGGGAGATAAGGAGGGTGAGCAGGGCTAAAAGTTGTCAACAGATGGATGTGCTAGGGAGATAAGGAGGGTGAGCAGGGCTAAAAGTTGTCAACAGATGGATGTGTTAGGGAGATAAGGAGGGTGAGCAGGGCTAAAAGTTGTCAACAGATGGATGTGTTAGGGAGATAAGGAGGGTGAACAGGGCTAAAAGTTGTCAACAGATGGATGTGTTAGGGAGATAAGGAGGGTGAACAGGGCTAAAAGTTGTCAACAGATGGATGTGTTAGGGAGATAAGGAGGGTGAACAGGGCTAAAAGTTGTCAACAGATGGATGTGTTAGGGAGATAAGGAGGCGGAACAGGGCTAAAAGTTGTCAACAGATGGATGTGTTAGGGAGATAATGAGGGTGAACAGGGCTAAAAGTTATCAACAGATGGATGTGTTAGGGAGATAAGGAGGGTGAGCAGGGCTAAAAGTTGTCAACAGATGGATGTGCTAGGGAGATAAGGAGGGTGAGCAGGGCTAAAAGTTGTCAACAGATGGATGTGTTAGGGAGATAAGGAGGGTGAGCAGGGCTAAAAGTTGTCAACAGATGGATGTGTTAGGGAGATAAGGAGGGTGAACAGGGCTAAAAGTTGTCAACAGATGGATGTGTTAGGGAGATAAGGAGGGTGAACAGGGCTAAAAGTTGTCAACAGATGGGTGTGTTAGGGAGATAAGGAGGGTGAACAGGGCTAAAAGTTGTCAACAGATGGATGTGTTAGGGAGATAAGGAGGGTGAACAGGGCTAAAAGTTGTCAACAGATGGATGTATTAGGGAGATAAGGAGGGTGAGCAGGGCTAAAAGTTGTCAACAGATGGATGTGTTAGGGAGATAAGGAGGGTGAGCAGGGCTAAAAGTTGTCAACATATGGATGTGTTAGGGAGATAAGGAGGGTGAACAGGGCTAAAAGTTGTCAACAGATGGGTGTGTTAGGGAGATAAGGAGGGTGAACAGGGCTAAAAGTTGTCAACAGATGGATGTGTTAGGGAGATAAGGAGGGTGAACAGGGCTAAAAGTTGTCAACAGATGGATGTGTTAGGGAGATAAGGAGGGTGAGCAGGGCTAAAAGTTGTCAACAGATGGGTGTGTTAGGGAGATAAGGAGGGTGAACAGGGCTAAAAGAATACGTCTTCAGATAATGTGATGTTCACTAGGAATGAATAGCAATGTTTTGCTAAACATGTTTTAGAGCCTTCTTCAAGTGTGTGAGCGTATCCCAACCATTGGCACGCAGCTAAAGATTCTGTCGACTGTAAAAGCGACCATGCTTGGAGCTCAAGGTAGGGGTTGTGACTATCTTTCTCCACTTTGTATAATACCAGGAAGAGATGCAGTTTCAGAACTGGTTTGGTACACGTATTTCAAGGCCTCTACAGGATATTATTATACATCCTCCTTTTTGAAACTTTTCTGGCTCTCTTATTATGTGTATTTAAAAGTGTGTTTATTGTTACTATTGCCACCACCAATCAATCATACACCTGATTGCAGTAATAATAATAATAATATTTTTTTATACAAAATAAGTTTGTTAATTGCCACAAAACTTTCCAAAAGGAAGATGTGAAACATGCTGCACATGCACTGATGCTGCATTGCAAAGTTAATAAGTTAATAAGTTACAAAACAGTTTATGAAATGTTTTTGAACATCAAAGGAAAACAGATGATGTACATTTTACTCAATAAATTTGGTGATAAAAAGGTTATTCTATTTGGTGATAAAAAGGTTATTCTATTTGGTGATAAAAAGGTTATTCTATGCTTCACAGAAAGAATCCCTTGTTTTAAATTATTGTTTATGTATTGTGGAAGTTGTAATACAGACAAGTAACTGTAATGTTAGTTCACTGTAATATTAGTTCACTGTCACTTTCTCTTGCACCATTATGTTTCATTTTCATGCTGGCTGTTAGTTTCACTTTCTCTTGCACCATTATGTTTCATTTTCATGCTGGCTGTTAGTTTCACTTTCTCCACAATACAGTTGGTAGAGTCAGATGAACAGGTTTCTTAAAGTTAATTGCACAATAATCTCTTTGCTTTTTATGTTGTGCTGCTTTTGTTGGTAAAATAGATAATCACTATACTTGCTGCACTATTGTCGTGCTGCTTTTGTTGGTAAAATAGATAATCGCTATACTTGCTGCACTATGTAGCTGTAGTTAACATACTTCATCAGCCATGTCTTCACTTACCTACCTTCCTTATGGACAAAACATTGTGATGTTTGTGATGTTTTCTTTTGAAAAGAATATGAGTGGCTTGACATTGATGGTAAGCAGCCAAGAAGATTTACACTGTTTGCTCGAATGATTGAACAGTTCCAGTTTTGAGTTTAGACACTGAATTGATGCTAGTTGCATCTTGATTAGACCTTCATTGAACTGATCATAGATTAGTTCCTTGAGAGAATACTTCCATGTTCCATGCATGAGTAAATGCATTGATGAGGAAATTAGAGGGTCATGGACCACATTCTTGTTTTAGGTGTTTGCTGTAGTTTGAGGAATGATAGTAATGTAGCTTTGGAATTACTTGACTCTGTCTGTTAAAGTTATTTATGTATGGTTAAGATAATCATTTGTGAGGTTAATTTATTTAGTTGACCTGAAAATATTGTTGAGGTAAATTTATGTTTTGCGAACTTCTAGGTTAATTGTAATTTAGTTAATGAACTTTCCAAGTTAATTGCACCAATACTTACAAAAAGCTAGTGAAAATTATGGACATCAGCAACACGTTAGTCAAATTTATGAAATCATACTCAGGAAAATGAATATAGTGTAGCTAAAAGGACAGGCAAAGTAGGTTTAATACAAGGGATAAGTAACTGGAAAATCTAAAACTATCTTATTGAAGAACCTTGTTATGTACTGTATGTTAAATATAATACCCAAAACAGCACAGAAAACACACTGTTGAATCAAGAGAAACATAAAAAAAACTCTGGCACACCCAACATTAGTGGGGTCATCATGACAGGGTGAAATGCACCAGGGTTTGTTACCGAAGGGTAGATGATGACCTGTTCTGTAGTGAGTGGGGGTTTTTCTTGACAGAGCCAGTTCCGACCCCTGATGGAAGTGAGATTGCTTGTGGTAATTATTTGTAGCAGATCTTTGCATGCAATGCGTGGACATGCTGTTTTTGACGGACAGCCGCCCCACCACCTTGCTGATTGGCTGCAGAATTTGTGTGATATGAGGCAGGATATGGAGTGCTAATGTATGTAATGTATGTGGATGTGCAGAAGGGGTTTATTTGGCGCTTTGTGGTGGCTAATCAGTTAATTAATGATAGCCTTCTCGCTAGATTGACAGCTTACATTCATGTTCTATTTCTCAACTTCAATCTTTATTTCTCAAATTCAACTAACTTTCTATTTCTAAAATTTACTTTCCCTTTCTACTTTAGAAAAACTCTGAAAGTCACCACCCAGCTGTCCTAATACCTTACATGTATCATGGTGATTTGTAAGTGTGTGACACTGACAAAGTCCTTCTGTTTATCCACAAGACAGCTTGAGTGTGTAAAGGCCAGGCGTTATGTTGCATGGCGTGTGTCTACTAATGCACCGAGACGGTTCTCGCAGCTGAGACCTGTCGCATCAATACTTAATGGTCGTTTGTTTTTGTTGACTTAACCTGATAATGTGTCTTTACATGAACGTGATCCCTTGAGCCAGAGCTGTCTGCTGGTTTTGTTGGACAACATCATCACTAACACTGTACCCCCTGCAGTGGAGGAAGACACTCAGCTGGGTCCCTCGTAGCGGGAGTGTGCATCTTAATCTCCCTTTATTAAACACATGCTTAGATTCCTGCAGGTGGGCAGGTCACTGCTGACAGGTCTCCGATGCTGCTAGGTTCCCGACGCTGCTAGATTCTGGACGCTGCCAGGTCCCCAACTCTTGCAGGTCCCCGATGCTGCCAGATTTCCGACGCTGCCAGGTCCCCGACGCTGGCAGGTCCCTGATGGTGCCAGGTCCCTGACACTGTCAGGTCCCTGATGGTGCCAGGTCCCCGACGCTGTCAGGTCCCTGATGGTGCTAGGTTCCCGATGCTAACAGGATCCCAACTCATGAAAAGTCTCCTAGCTTGCCAGTGTCACAGAAGATAATGTGTCGTTGTAAATGTTGTGTTGATAATCTCATCATAACAGTGGCTCCCTCATTGTTGTCATCACTTCTCATACATAACAGTGGCTCCCTACATTGGTGTCATAACTTCTCATACATAACAGTGGTTCCCTGCATTGTTGTCATAACTTCTCATACATAACAGTGGCTCCCTGCCTTGTTGTCATCACTTCTCATACATAACAGTGGCTCCCTGCCTTGTTGTCATCACTTCTCATACATAACAGTGGCTCCCTCATTGTTGTCATCACTTCTCATACATAACAGTGGCTCCCTACATTGGTGTCATAACTTCTCATACATAACAGTGGTTCCCTGCATTGTTGTCATAACTTCTCATACATAACAGTGGCTCCCTGCCTTGTTGTCATCACTTCTCATACATAACAGTGGTTCCCTGCATTGTTGTCATCACTTCTTATACATAACAGTGGTTCCCTGCATTGTTGTCATCACTTCTCATACATAACAGTGGCTCCCTGCCTTGTTGTCATCACTTCTCATACATAACAGTGGCTCCCTGCCTTGTTGTCATCACTTCTCATACATAACAGTGGCTCCCTGCCTTGTTGTCATCACTTCTCATGCATAACAGTGGCTCTCTGCATTGTTGTCATCACTTCTCATGCATAACAGTGGCTCCCTGCATTGTTGTCATCACTTCTCATACATAACAGTGGCTCCCTGAATTGTTGTCATCACTTCTCATGCATAACAGTGGCTCCCTGAATTGTTGTCATCACTTATCATACATAACAGGGGCTCCCTGAATTGTTGTCATCACTTCTCATGCATAACCGTGGCTCCCTGCCTTGTTGTCATCACTTCTCGTGCATAACAGTGGCTCTCTGCATTGTTGTCATCACTTCTCATACATAACAGTGGCTCCCTGAATTGTTGTCATCACTTCTCATGCATAACAGTGGCTCTCTGCATTGTTGTCATCACTTCTCATACATAACAGTGGCTCCCTGAATTGTTGTCATCACTTCTCATGCATAACAGTGGCTCTCTGAATTGTTGTCATCACTTCTCATACATAACAGTGGCTCTCTGCATTGTTGTCATCACTTCTCATACATAACAGTGGCTCCCTGAATTGTTGTCATCACTTCTCATACATAACAGTGGCTCTCTGCATTGTTGTCATCACTTCTCATACATAACAGTGGCTCCCTGCCTTGTTGTCATCACTTCTCATGCATAACAGTGGCTCCCTGAATTGTTGTCATCACTTCTCATACATAACAGTGGCTCTCTGCATTGTTGTCATCACTTCTCATACATAACAGTGGCTCCCTGAATTGTTGTCATCACTTCTCATACATAACAGTGGCTCTCTGCATTGTTGTCATCACTTCTCATATATAACAGTGGCTCCCTGCCTTGTTGTCATCACTTCTCATACATAACAGTGGCTCCCTGAATTGTTGTCATCACTTCTCATACATAACAGTGGCTCTCTGCATTGTTGTCATCACTTCTCATACATAACAGTGGCTCCCTGCCTTGTTGTCATCACTTCTCATACATAACAGTGGCTCCCTGCATTAGTGTCATGATTTCTCATATATAACAGTGGATCCCTGCATTAGTGTCACGACTTCTCACACAGAAACATGCTAATATATTTAATATGCTATAATTAAGACATAACAAGCTTAGCTTTGCTGTTTAATGCTGCTAACTATCCTGTCTAACAAATGCCTTTCTCTCCTTTCCTCTCGTGATGACATCAGTGTCCAGTAAGTACAATGGATGTGTCTATTATTGTTGTCGTTGTTGTTTCATATTAACAAATTACCCGTTTGTATAATTTGTTTATTTTCAATTTCAGTGAACTGGTATTTGCATTTTTTTTACATTCTGTTTCAGTAAACTGATTTGTGCTTTTACGAAAAGCATGCCACAATGTAACAATATTTTGCAGTTTAGTCCTGGGGACTGATGGAACCACCTGGTGTGGGGTGTATTGTAATTTTGTTATAAAGAAAAACCGTGTTAAATAATAACAGTGTAATTATTTCAAAATACAAATGATCTTGGACCAAATCAAAGTACAGTCGCGCCTCGTTATAACGTGCCCCGTTATTACGCGGATTCGGATATAACGCGGTCGGTCGTGGACCCCGAATTTCTGCCGCCAGGGGAAAATGTCAAATGGGCCCGCTTAAACCTACTTAGAATTGCTTTGACAATTCTCAAGAAACATTAGGTGAACAATGTCAATGAACGAGTATCAACGTGTTGTTTGTTTTGCGCTGCCGCGGACATCAATCGCTGTCGCTGGCTTCGCTTCGACGGTTTGTAAATTGCAATCGTGATTCACAAATATGCCTCTCGTAAGAATCAGATCAACCGTTTTAAATGCATTTAATATGCAGTACCAACATAACACTTGGGTGAAATTACATGCTTCCATTACATCGTAAATTTAATCGTTTTCGCGACGTGAAACCAACATGCCAAATTCCTAACCCATGGCTCTACCGGTGGCGAAAATATGAATTCGTCATCCGCATATAAAATGATGAATCGATGTTAAGTGGTGCGTAATAAATATATGCTTCGGTCGAGATCGGTTGAAAGACGAAGTGAAACAATTATTAATTCTACCTATTGTCTTTTTCTGTGTTTTATCAGCTTGCATACTACGTTTGTCAAATCATATACGTTTTCATCTGCTCAGATCCAGGTTATTATTTTCGATTCGTAGGTCTGTTGGTCCAGTACATCATCATCGTAGTAGATCTATTCCATAACGGTATACGTACATGTGTTTTATTCAGTTCAAGAGTCAAGAGGGTGTGACATTTAAAAATAATACACATTGATGCTAGTATACTCGTTTAATAAGTTCCATAAACTGCTTATTGCTGTATAAGACAATGCTGCAGGGTTCATGGACTTGGTGCAGCGGGCGGCGTTCGCTGTTGTTTAGTAGCTCCCTGGTGGCAGATATAAGAACATCTAACGCGCCTCGCTTACAGCGCGGTCCGAAGTCGTGGACCCCGACTACCGCGTTATAACGAGGCTCGACTGTAGTAAATACAAAAAATTATGAATGTGCTTGTGGACTTCACATCCACAGTAATTATCACATTGTAAATTATCCTCCCCCTCCCTCCCTCTTCCCCGCTCCATCCCCACCCTCTCCACCTCCCTCTCCCCCCTTCCTCTTCCCCGCTCCCTCCCCACCCTCCACCTCCCCTTCCTGAAGATTTACCATGACTTGGTGATGTGTATGTCTGCTTCATTATTTCAGCCATATCCTGAATATATTTTTCATCACAAATATTTTATAAAGTTATGAAAATTACGACATCCAACTCATATGAGAATTTTGCAAGCAATAAGGCAGCATTCATGTAAGCTTTTGTGCTGATAGTAGTAGAAAAATACACACATTTATTATATGTTTTTGGTGGTCACCTTTATTAACCTGTTTAAATCTGCCCAGGGAGTAGTTAATTCTGCATTGTTACCGTGGTTACATTATGTTGTTACCATGGTTACAGGCTCCGAGGAAGACCAGGAAGCAACTGAGATGCTAGTTGGCAATGCTCAGAACCTTATGCAATCGGTGCGTGAGACGGTGCGAGCTGCAGAGGCTGCCTCTATCAAGATACGTGTCGACTCTGGCTACTCAATACACTGGAACCGACGTCGGCCTTGGTACACATAGACTGTCTGGGTACATGTAGACCATTGGAGTACACGTAGACCGTCGGGGTACACATAGACCATCATGGTACATGTAGACCATTGGTGTACAAGTAGACCATTGGGGTACATCTAGAACATCAGTGACATAGTGACCTTGGTAAATGTTGGGTTTCGAAATTATATAAAATTAGATTTTTATTTGTTTTACAAAACAAGGTGATACCATGAATTTTTTTTTATTTGACATGGACGCCCCCATATGTTGACAGTTAGCTGTCTGGTTCTCAGAAACCTCCAAATACTGGTGTATGCACAAAACAGCGCAGAAACTGTGGTGCATTTAAATGTTAATATTGGCTTATTAATTATCTGCAGCTGTTGCATGTGATGACGCTTTTTAAAAAGCCTCTTAGGAAATAAAATAAAAACATTCACTTGTTAAGTAGCTTTTTAATTAAAAATACCTGTGGATTTCAGAAGTACTTTCTTCATCTAGCTTTGTGAGAGCATTAATCAACTTACGAAAAAGAGCCATATTTGTGATGTGTCTCTCAGTGATGCTGCAAACGTTTTTCATATTTCCTGGAAAATATGTGGTTGAGTTTGTGCCTGTGCCCTCAGGGGTCATTCAAGGTATTTATGTGGACAGTTCTGACAACGGGAATGCTTGGAGAATTGTCCACAAAACTCTGCAGTGGATGCTTATTGTAAAGACATTTTTTATATTTAAAATTACATTAATCCAACTTTGATATTACAATAACTTTAAATATGAAGAGGTTAATTTGTTTTGGCTACTGGCGAAACAGCTGTGTATGTGCCAAAGGGGACTTTGTTGGCCTTGGTCACTAGGTGTCACTTCTGTTCAGGTTAGTTTCACAACACCTGGCAAGTGTCGCTGCAGTAGATGACTGAATAATGGCCGGTTACTCAGAGGTGTGTTACTGAAGTTACTAGGTTACTCAGAGATGTGTTACTGAAGTTACTAGGTTATAATACTAAATTAAAGTGTTCAAGAAAAGCTACATTTGTTAGTAAAATGTATCCACAACAGTAATTTCTAAATGTGATGTTACAGTTATAAAATAAGCAAATCATGTCGTTTCAGGATAATAATTTTATTTAGAATGATCTAGATATCTTCCAATGTTATTGGTGCATAACTGACATATGTAAATCCAGTGTATTAATATAGCATGGATGAAGATTGTCTATGTCATTGTGATTTTACATAGGTGCTGGTGTATTTGTAATTTGTTTATGGTTCAGATTGATTATTTCTTGTCTTGCATCAGTTAAAATGAGTAAAAAAAGTGACCTTAGCTTTATGCAATATAGTTAGACATATATACATGAAATATATCTAGTGTTCTTAATATTGCTTAGTTTTTCTATGGTATATATCTGTGTCTATATTTATAATGTGTAGTAAGTATATTGTAGCTATCATATGTTTATTGACCAGTGTTACGTATAATTTTGTGTGAGATGAAGTTAATTGGAAGTGATATACTTTACATTGTGACCGTACAACCATTAGATTTATTCAGATATAGGTAAATTATACAGGACTACGGAGTTTTATGACTCACACTTTGATGCTTATTAGTAATAAATGTTTGCCTGGCATGCCACGCATGCTGGTGACGTCTTGGTAACCATTGTCTTCTTTGTCTTATTCAGCCATATTAAATATATATTTTATTTCCTAGCTTGGCACATTTATTGGGCATGGATATAATTGATAGTAAGTCAGTCTCCAATTCTGCACACTTAAGTGGATTTGTATATCATACAGCATATTTCTCAAGTGTGCAAAACCTATTTCTACCATATATATTCCTGATCTCCATCGAATTCGGTATCAAATATCTTTATTTACTGCTAAACCAATATCAACAGCACTAATTAGTAGCTGCCTTGACTATTTCAATTCAGTACTTAACAAGACTGCTTAGTGAGATTTAGCTAAACTCCAATGCATACAAATTGTACCCAGGATGCCTAATTTTTCACCATCACTGCCACTACTTAATCATTATTAATTTTAATATAATACTCTATTTTTAATAATATATATTTTTTTAGCTATACAATATTATATTTATTATTTTATGATTGCATGTATGTACGTGCCTATGAATGGGCTGGTCCCGGATATATTGTGCTTTGTAAATTTTAGTAATGATGATACTTAAAACAATTACACTTGCTTCCATATAGTTCTCTATATACATAACAACTGCCCTATTTGGGTAGTCTTCAGCTCAGACCATCTTTTTCACAACAGGTTGTTAAAATTAAAGTTAACTTGGTGCTTTCTTTGTAGCTGCGCCTAGGATCTAGAATGAACTTCCCATCACTCATCAGTCATCTGAAACTTAATCTACCTTCCATAAAAAATGAAAATTATTCCAAATTCCCTTTCGTCCCTGTTTTCATTATGAAGTTTGCATGATAATGTTTGTTCATGATAATGCCCTAAGTACAGTGGTGTGCTGCCAACTAGTTCGTAATGACGGTATTTACTACTACAGCTGTTGACAGTCGGGAATGCCCACATAGTCCTCATTTGAGGATCTTTTAATCTTACTAAACACACACACACACACACACACACACACACACACACACACACACACACGAGTCGATTTCCCTTGGGTACGAGTTGCGGTTTCCTTCTGTGACGTCATTGGCCAATCGGCCTGAGTGGTCGAGGTCGTAGAAATGCATATAGACTAGTGATGTGTCGCTGCGATGACACGAGTTTAAAATACATAACTAAACAATCGTTTCACGTGGGTTACCATTGTTAAAATGCGTAAAAATCACGTCATCGCCTCGGAACCGTAAATTCTATTAGACCAATTTAACTGCCGCAATGTATAGCATCACTGTTTCTTACACAATGCCATGTTGGCTGACTGGACATTCGTATGTGTGACCTGATTAAACCGACTAACGAGGGCGAGATGAAACATTGGCGACATCGGCTATAGAACCCGACATAATTTATCACCTAGTTGTTGGCTTAACTGTGCCAGTGGGACACTTGCCGAGGCGAGCGCTTTTTAGTTGGCCGTTCCACCGGGGCACACCTCGATGGGACAAAAAACAGTTCGTTTCAATCGGCACCTTTCGATGGTGCCGCTGGTAGCTGTCAAGGCTGCCGCCGCCGTCGCCGCCAGGGCTGGCGTGTCTGTCTTTCTTTTTATGTAGTGCACTGAATGTCCTGAAACCAGGCGCGCGCAGATTCGTTCAGCCCTGGTGCTTCGGCAAATAGCTACCAACACAATTCAAGGTCTTCGTGCGATTCAAGATCTCGACGTGACTGTGTACTGCCGCTTCTCGCAGGACGGCTCTTGAACGTGTTTCCACCAGGACAGGATACAATTATGTAATTGTAACTGATTACAGCAAAATGCTGTAATTGATTATGATTTTTAAATCATGCTGTAATTGCAATTGTAATATGTTGTGTAACTGCCATATTTACTTCAATTACAATCAATTCCAGTGTGTTTCATATCACAAACTGAAAATACTATTGACAAAATATAAATACTCTCTCACACAAATTGAAAATCAGGACTTAATTATGACACCTAGTAAATATACCTTGTTCTGCATAACACACCTGTGATTGAAATGGTGTTACTGTAATTGATTTGAACATTTTAGAAGTGTAACTGAAATGAAACATAATTGATTTTGTGAAAAATGGAACCAGCCCTGATCTCCATCGGCATCAACGTCACGCGTGACTGCGTCGGACGGTCGGATTACAGCCATACTTCCGCGTTCATTGCAGGCATGTATCGGTGTATGACACACTCTGGGTGCACTCAAAGAGGCTCTTTGCTCGTATACCACTCGTAGATCACAAATCTAGACCATTCAAATGGTCTTACTGATTATCCTAAGTCTTACGGATACGGGTTTTCTTGAATATTACGGTCGTTACACGCGTTAAGACATTCCGGTTTAGTCCGTTTTGAACCAGGTTTGTTTCGCATTGTGGGATACGACCCGCGTTTGTCAAATGGCATGCGATTAACAGATCATATCATACGCTCAAAACACGCCCAAAAAGCAACTCGCGATTAGTTTAGCTGTGCACAATCAGCTGCGCCAAAGTCTTGCGAGAATTGATCAATATAAGCCCTAAATCCCAGTTTGCACAGCGATCTCATTGTTGAGCATGCGCGGCAAACCAGCGGTCGTAGAAAATCGGTTCGTTTGCGATTTTACGGATTTCTGTTGTCAGTCTTACAGGGGTGCGCCACTCGGGCTTGGCGCCGGTTATTATTAGCATCCGGGGTATCCACTAGGGGTCGCTGTATATCTATGTTAAAACTGCTGGTGATCTGAGGTTGTGTTATTTCCGTCCTTCAGTTAGCGATTTTATTTTTGTGACTTTCATATACTTTTATTTTCATTATTCATATTATTCATTTGCGAGCACCGTTAGTGAAATGGTTCTATGTAAAAAAAAAATGGCAAAGGAATATATTGATATTGCGATGAGGGCTTTCAGTGATGGTTTATCATAATCAACTATCATCTAGTCGTTTAGAGGACTGGTCCCATCGGTGTCTGCCCTGCGCAGCCTTTTCAACTGTTACCCCGAATTCAGACGCAGGTTGTTTTGGATACGTTTGCATGGTTAATAAACGGATACATCACTGGTGATTTACTCAAACCGAAACACTCGCTTGTTCTTGGCTACACCGACGGCACATGTTGGTGCGACTTTGATTTTCCACGCGGAACGAACATTCTAAGTGTCGACTATAACTTTTCGTCGTCCTGCCCGCCACCGACAGGACGAAACCCACGGCGAATGTGGCGCTCCGCTGCGAGAACCGTCAACACGGTCGTCGAGGGCACGCCGTCTACTGGTTGGTCCTATCCACACGTCTTATGCATAATGCATGCGACACAGCATGTACAGGCAACAGCCGGCGGCGGGGCTTTCCGTAAACACCTGCGCTGATACAACGCGGAAACGCCATCTGCGCCATCACCTCGGGGGCATGTTGCGAACCTGGACGTTTGTTGACGCTCTGGCCCAATTGTTGGACTTTAAAAAAAACATAAGACTGATATGTTATTGTTCTGAATTTCAAAAGAAGCCAGTCCACGGAAAGCAAACTGAAGCCTGCATGTCAATAAACTGCGCGTGTTTCGAGCAGTTACTGATCGTTGTTGTCATCATCATCATCATCATCATCATCATCATCATCATCATCATCCTTGACGGAATGGAAGTAGCAATTACAACATGTTCCCGCCACATGTTCTTCTATTCTTTGCCGAAGAGACTTCAGCTGGCTCAAGGCCTACACCTCTGGCGAGGTACGCAAAGGCTTTCCTGTCCAGCCCAGTTGTACTAGGAGTATGCTAAAAGTCGACAATTGTGCTAGGTCACCGTACAGGTGAGCGTTCGTCACAGCTCACGAAGAGTGGAAGGATGGAACTCGCTGCCTAGACACGTCATTGCTAGCCCATTTCTCACTGTTTCAAAACACAGGCAACAGGCACTGGACCAAATAACGCTGTGTGCTACCATAGATATAGTATATATGTACACAGCGAAAGCCAAGAACCTATTCGGACCGAATGAACGATTCTGTTACCATGCAAGTTTTAAAACTTTAGACCAGAATGCCTACAGGCGACTGTGTACAACATTCTGTTCAATGATGATGATGATGATGAAAATTGATGATGATGATGATGAAAATTGATGATGGTGACATCAAACACGCGCCGCAGAAACTGGGTAGGATCAAGTTGTTAATAATATGTTAAACGTCATGTTAGCGGTTATTAAATTAGCGAGTTTCGATTGATCACGAAGGTTTGTAGGGAATAATTTGTTTATCGAGATTTAAAAGTTTGGCACCTAAAGCCATAAGCTCTACACGGCACTTCGCCAAGTAACCCACTGGCTTTGAGAATACACCGTTTGTCTTGTCCGTTGACGTCTGCGATGTTGATTACGTCATGACATTAAAAAGTCGATGTCAGTGCTGTCGAATCAGTTGTAATCATGTTATTTTCCACGGCAACAAAATGCGGCAAGAATATAGCTGTTGTCGAAAATAGGTGATTAGAACTGGTTCGTGATGATGGTTGCAAGACATTGGCACATTTCCCTTGGACAACCGGTGGATGACGTCATACGTTGGTGCTTGTGACGTCACAAACGCCGTGATTTACGCGGCAACGTATCAACAATAAATGTATGATA